>PYSP01000038.1:0-177611 GCA_003049395.1 Pseudohalonectria lignicola
GTTGATCGCCGTCGCGGACGCCACCAAAGTTTGTTTTGAAGGTGGGACGCTTCCCCGGAGAATATTCTGGGATGTGTACTACGCACGACATAATTATAGTAAAGCAAGGGGAGGGCACGGTCTGATGCGGGATGGGTCCACTAACGGCACCGAGACAGCTGGGCGGCTGGTCGATTCCAATAATTTGGCCTGGGGAGCGGCAGAAGCTTTGCTCTCAATCCTGATAAGAATGTTGACCCATTGCTGCAGTACACAGTAATTCCCCTGCTGCAGGGATCCTCGGTCAAACCAATCTCCATAATATCGCACCATCCTTCCATGTGAGGCCTTGCAGGTTAGCCAGGTGCAAGTGCCGGTCCAACCTCCCCGGCCGCTTATAAGAGGATTGCCTATTGCTTTACCTACTACCTCTCACTCCCGTCCGGCACGGCTTCGTCCCCGGCATCTCCGCAGCCCGAAGTCCGTACCAGATTATTAGAGAGGCTCAGCAGTGATCATCCCCCCATCGCAGGACTAAGATGTCAGATCGCCGTCGAAGAATCTAGCATAAAACTCAGAGATCTCAGAACCTCCGTCTGGACAGGACCAAGATAAACAAGGGAGAATATCTTAATAAGGAGGTGAATGCAATTCCTGCGTACAAGACGCCAACGCCCAATGTGTTTAGCTTGTGTTACTGCCACGCATCCGTATTTTCACTTGCCTCGATATATCCGGTCTTTGGTAAAACTTTCATATTCATACCCTCATCTCCAATATCTCTCTCTTATAGTCTGCAAGATGAAGGGGTAACAAAGCCAGGATTCGATACCGAAGTCAGCAGGATCAGGGGTATGGACTGGGGGAAGCGGAGTGTGATATTGATGTGATCGAATAGGGCAACGAGGGCAAGCAGAGTACCCTCTGTGTGTCCAAAACGAGGGAGGAAACCGGAGCGGGGGTTCACAAGAACCCCTCCTCATCCTCCCAGAGTCCCTCATCTTCATCCTAGAACGGAGGTAAGTCCTTGGGGAAGCACAAAACGTACAAGAGTGAGAAAAAAGGACGGCAGAGGTCCATGAGCCGGGTTACACAAGCCCTCACGGGCGCATAGATCTACACTTGGCGCTGAACCGTTCTGGCAAAGCCCCACTGGATTCTTCCACAGAACGCCAAGATTCAAGGAGAGAAGTCAGACAAAATCTTACTAATTTATGTAGATTCGTCACGCTGCCACCCTCCTTCAGCTTTCCTGCATGGAACCTTCTGAGTTGGGCAGAAGGGTGCGGAACGGCGACTTCTGAGGGAAGTGAACATACAAGTTCTTTGCAGCGTACCCTATTCCATTCCTTCTCTTGGGAATCTGCCAATCAGCATCACCCAAACAAGGATGGCCCATGTCGTGGCTTGCTGACCGGCCTGCAGTGCTGCGGTAGGCTGCAACCCCATGCCTGACATTCGAATCAACAACATAACCAACATACCAACGCCTGAATATTTGCAGTAGCGTAGCCGCGTCTGCCATGTCCCGGATTGGGTCGGATATCATATCAACCGACCCTTGCACCCAAAGGTACCTCCCCAACAGCTTCGAGGTAATTAACCAAACCAGCAGACCTGCAGCATCTGTTTGGGTAAACCGAATCACGTTTAAGAAAAAGAGAGGCAAACGACAAACCAAAGTGTGTATACGTATCACACTTCAGCGGAGAGACCTGGGTGCCCAACCAAAATGGAGGGTGGCAATAAGCGGAGCAAATTAGCTACCGACATGATGCATGGTCCTTTGGGTGAGGAGTTGCCGGACAGCCATAAAAAAGGACGGAATATTGAAAATATTTGGAACGCATCTTTACTTCGCCGCACACTGGCAGCGAGCCGCGTTATATCCTATTTATTCGACCTTTCTGTGCAGTTTTCTTCCTCCCTCTGTCTCTCATGGTCTTGCGTGACGCTGACCTTCAGGCCGACGACTCCTTCAACGTCCCGTCTCCTGCTTGTTACTGGCTTGTCTCTGCCCCCTGGCTGCTTAACCGCCAGGCGCACCAGCCGTACCTCCTCCTGACTTCCCAAGTCCCCATATCGTGCTTGGCATCTTGAGAAACGCCACCCTCCCACCGAACACTCCACCCCCCAGTCTCCTCTAGTCTAGTTGTTTGTTCGTGCCCCAGCTCTGCAGACTCTCAAACACAAAGTATGAAGGCTTCAGTTGCATGCCTCGTCGCTCTGGCCTCCTCGGGCATTTCGGGTCTCCCCGCCGCTGTTGAGCCTCGAGGCGACATTAGTGAGGCACAGGCCGAGTTCGCCAAGCTGGTGGAGCAGATCAAGCTAGACAAATTAGCTCAACTCCAGGCCAAAGAGACTGACAAAAAGCGGGCGGGCAGCTGCAAGCGGTGCACCGCCAAGAACACTGTGTTTCGACGCGAATAGTGAGTCAAGTCTCTAGGTGAGCGAGCATGAGGAATACTTGCTTGACCCCCCATAATCAATTACTTGCCACCCTCTAGCTTCTGTTGAAGTTCTGCATCTTATTGTCAGAGCCTTGCTAGTACTCTACTACTCTGCGGCTAGGCTGACCGGCATATTTACCATCTCGACAGTGGTTCTCTCTCCGAGGCGGAACGGCTTGACTACGTCAATGCAGTCAAGTGCCTGCAGGCTCTTCCTGCCCGGACGCCGCCCGAGGTTGCCCCGGGGGCGAAGTCTCGGGTTAGTACTACCTACCTACCTAACTTGGTGTTATGATTTTGTAACATCCTTGTGCTCCTATCCTCTATCCCCCTTCCACGGCCCCCATGCGCACTCCTCGTCTAGGACTGGCTGTGCTACGTGGAGGGGTTTGCCTTTCAAGACTATATGCTAACCTCCGTGACTGCCGAGTGCTGACGGCACTTGAATGCAGTTCGACGACTTCACCGTCGTTCACATTCAACAGACTTTAACAATCCACTACACCGGCAACTTCCAGCCGTGGCACAGGTGGTTTGTCTGGTCGTATGAGAAGGCCCTTCGGGACGAGTGTGGCTACAAGGGATATCAGCCTGTATGTCTGTAATTATTTCTCCTCCTTGGGCCCCTGCCAGCCAACAACTGCAACTAGGGGTCAGCAACAGTGCCACACCATCACAGCCACCCCCATGAAGGCGCCAATGCTGACCCCAGATCCCGTGTCTCCGTCTCCCGTGTCACCTTGACAAACAATAGTACTGGGACTGGCCCAAGTACGCCAGCGCCCCGCAGGACTCACCCATCTTCAACGGCGACCCCTACAGCCTGAGTGGCAATGGCGAGTACATCCCACACAATGGGCCCGTGATCATCCCTCCCCCGGGTGTGCCTGGCGGGCCGACCCAGCTGCCCGCGGGTGTTGGAGGCGGGTACGTAACCACGGGCCCGTTCGCCAACATGTCGGTCAACCTCGGCCCCGTCGGCGGGCTGGAGGGCATCCCGCCGGGACCCCTGGGAGGGCTGGGCTGGAACCCCCGTCGCCTGAAGAGGGACGTCGGCCCGGCCATGGTGACCCGGTACGCCAACTACTCGACCGTGCTCAACCTGCTGCTGAAGCCCGACGTCGACGCGTTCCGGCTGCTGTCTGAAGGCGTGCCATACACGCAAGAGATTGGGCCGCATGGAGGTGCTCATTATGCTATCGGGTAAGGGCATTCCTCAGTTCACGATCTGAGAATTAATCAACCTCTTGTCCCCCTCGGCGAAGGCCCGGCAAAGAGCGATGATTAGTCAATTGCAGAAACATGCTGACATGATGGGCCACAGAGGCGATCCTGGCGCTGATCTATTCACCTCGCCCGGTGACCCGGCATTCTGGGTCCACCACGGGAACATGGACAGGATGTGGACGTTGTGGTAAGATTCCCGAGCCCTCCAGAGATTTCAATTATCGCGAAATTTACTTGTCCGACACTCCATCTCGTCACTGCAGGCAAACCCTCGGTGGCAAGGACCGCTACACGGATCTTGGCACGGGGCTTTACGCACATATCACCTGGATAAACGAGCCGCCCTCATCGCTGGCCACTCTCGACGACATCATTGACATGGGTTACGCCGCGCCGTCCATTAAGATCAGGGAGGTCATGGATACCACCATGGGACCTTTTTGTTACTTCTATCTCTGAGAATTGGCTTTGGGAGGTCGAAGGGAGGGGTCGCGAGCTCCTTGGTGGCCCTTGAGCGAGCCACTGCATTCCCCGGCAGCGCTGCCTTTCAAAACATCAGACATGGTCAGTGGCTGTTCAGCTGTTACTAATTACTCATAATTAATTGCAATTCGCCGGAGGACGCCGATTGTGTCCGGCGTGGATTCATTCTATTCGACGGCAAGATCTTAAGCCCAACTTGCCTCCAGTCGAGTCAACAGACTGGATTCATTACCAGACGCTTACGCTTACGGATGGCCATGATTCAGGAATGTTTGTTAGATGAGACTACGACAGTAGGTACGGATTCAGAGAGATGCAGTAGAGAGGAAATGCTATTTTAATTATCTACAGCTTCCACGTATAGTGCCGGGGCAGGGAGAAAGGCTTCTATAAAATTATATACAATAATACAGGGGCAGTGGCCACCGGGAGGCAACTCCTCGACCGCTCAAGCGGGGCCACGTAAGGGGGGCACGTGGGCAGTCGCAGACTGCCCATCACAGCACTTCCATCGCGCTTGTCGAGACGACCAAATCGTCTAGTTTATCACAGAGCGGCCTCTAATTAGTTGGTGTGGATGGGAAAGCACTGGTCGTAGAAGACAAACGTCTTCGGAGGGAAGAGATTGGTCAGCCAGTTGGTGTTCTGGTAGTTCTGTCCAACATAGGCGAAGGCGAAGTAGCAGTAAGCGAGCTCGATGTCGAGCCCGATGGTGGTGGCGGGGTTGTTGCAGATGCCTCCGTTCTTGTCGGCCATGAGGGCCACCTCGCCCAGGAACTGCGGGGCCAAGAAGGCGACGCCGCGCTCGTAGCCGAGGCCGAAGAGATCGACGCCGAAGTTGGGGTTGATGATGGCGTGCACGTCGGCCTTGATCTTGATCTCACCGGACGCGCTGGGCTCTTTCTTGACCCAGTTCATGTTCCAGCTATTAGCGGAAAGGGGAAACGGTCAGCCAACATGGCTTTCTTTCTCCCGACTCGGAAGAGCGGACTGAGGCCGACGGGGGGAGAGACGTACCCTTGGTTCACGTCACTGCATCCCTTGAGGCAGTTCCTATAGAGGCTGTTGTCTATCCTGCACGTGATGCCCCAGTTGACCCGGCCGGTGGCCTCGAAGCCGATGTCCCAGCCGACGCCCAGGTTGGCGCCGAACCGGAGCGCAATGATCTTGGGGATGCCGACGGTGACGAGCAGCGGGACCAGAATTTTGTAGTCCGTGACGTGGTGCTCGACGTGGACCTCGAGCTAGAGGCTGACGCGGACCTCGATGCCCTCGGTGCGGAACTCGACGGAGGCCGTCTTAAGCTTAAACCAGCTGATCTCCACATAGGCCTTAGCCCGGAGGTAGCCGCGCGTGCCGCAGTCGGTGCAGTCGAGCGAGACGTAGTTGCCGCCCTTGTTGATGCAGAAGATGTTGCCCGTCAGGTCGCGATTCAGGGATAGCGACCTGCCCGCCTCGACGCGCCGGTGGAGGAGCGGCGTGGCCGGTGAGGTCTTGTCGAACTGCGCGTTTGCGTCGAGGAAGGACGGCGGCAGCACGTCCTGCAGATCGATCAGGGTGTCGATTTCGAGGACTCCGTCCGGGATGATGGACTCGAAGTCCGTGACCGACTTGACCTGCATGTCGGCCCGGAACCCCTTCTTGTCGTACTTGATTGAGGTGGCGAGGAGGGCTCTCGCGTGGCGTCTGCACCACAGCCGGTGTAGTTCGCGAAGAGCACGGGCTTGTTGGCGGACTTCCCGTCGGCCCAGCCCTACTCACGATTGGCGACAGAAATGTCCTCGGCACGCTTGAAGTCAATGAACATGCTCGGGGCAGTACAGTCGACGGCCTCGACGAGGTCGCCAAAGTTCTCCATGTTGGTGACCTTCATAACGGGCGTCTCGTCCCAGGTGGCCTTGAGCACGGCCTGGATGAGGCTCTCGTCTGTCGCACCGCATATGAGGCCGGGTCAGCAGTGCTCGTGGAGGCATCGTGGGGGGCCTGGTCTGACGACGGAGAGTTCTTCCTGTGATTACTTACCGTTCTTCCATGCGAGCGTGACATCGTCTTTCAGCCTGAGACCCTGGAAGCTGGACGAACGACACACTACCAGTTGGAGGAAGAGTCCGAAATCATCCCACGTCTCATTCAGGGATGGCGGCCTGACTGCGGCAGTGAGTGCCTTCGGGGACTTGATGATGTTCTCCAAGCATTTCGACAGCTTTGGGGAGTCCGGGATGGCCTCGGTGGAGACAAAACGGATAATTACCGGAACCCTACTTCGTCGACCTACGATCTATCACCCTCAACCATATCGCACATGGCACAAGATTAGGAAAGTCTCCCAATGCATGGTATTTCGGCTTGAACTTCCCGGGGCTCCACTTTCACAAACACGGGAGGAACATAACTCATCACGATCTCTTCACCATGGACTTCGTTCACAACCGATGGCCCAGATTCATCGAGAAGACCATAGACACACAGTTTGAGCGCGTCACGCAGTGGATTGTTGACAGAGACACAGTCATCCAGCAGCGTCTGCTCACTGACCAATCCGACGAGAACACGGAGTTGGAGATCGCCTCCAATGGCGGGGCCTGGATCCAGGATCTTTCCCCTTTGTCTAAGCACGACGGCATCAACGAGGCTGGCAAAACTTGGATCGATCGGAAACTCTCTCCGCCAAGGCAGCAGCTGTTGGATGGCCCACATGGCTACAGTCGCATCCTGCTTCGGACATTCCCCAAGAGGTCAAGGGAAGTGGCCATTGGTAACGGGGAAGATGGAGCCGATCCGAAACAGACCGGGCAAGAGACCCCTCACCCAGGCGCTCCGAACGAGGTGCACAATGAGAATGAGAAGTTCGTCGCTGTTGTGGCGGCGGTTTTCATCAATGGAAAGGCAGCTATAATTATGGGCTTCTTGCAGCCCAGGAGAGGCCGATGGGGCGCCCCAGCGGAAATGGCAAACGACCTGGCCCGGCAGCGGTCCATCCGGGAAAGCGGAGAACAGCGCCGAAGTCGTCACCGCTTACTGATTCCTGGAATGCGATGGGTCTAGGCCTCGGCACTGGAGGGATTTCTTGGTCCCAGCAGACCAAGCCAACGTTGCGCGCAGTCTGGTCGAGGCCCAGGGACGGATACCTTGGGTCCCGTTCAGTCTCAATGGGAGGACAGGGAAAGAGACATGGCCGCTGGGGCGACCCTCAGGCTTGCCCAGAGACGGGGAAATCCTCCTCTAGCATGCCACGAGGCTCCATTGTCGACACACCCGTGCATATTCTGAAGCCTTCTCACTTCCAAGGTGTGTTTCCTGGTGAGAGAACGTTCGCGGGTGGCCTGATCGTAGGCGTTTCTAGGACGTGGATTTAGCCCTCAACGGCCTGGATCCCCGCAAGCCAAGGGTCTGGCCGCACAAACGAGTGGGAAGAGTTGATAGTTTTTGCCTATATGATAATATATGGATGTAGAAAGCACGCAAGGTGGTCGAAGAATATGAGGGTTTAGAGAACCGTGTTGAACCAACGAAGCATTACCCATTCGACACCGGCTACTAGGGATGCATGAGATCAGAATACTCGTTAATATTAAGTCTTAGAACATTCAACGAAAAGTCCCACAGGCCTTCGCTACCAAGCCCGAGTTTTCGGATGGGAAGGCTTTGGCTTTGGCCCGGTCCACACGGGAGAATCGGTTCATGCTTCACATCAAGGACAGCATTCTGTTCTACGGCTTCGACGACAGCCTCTTTGACTTGGATTCGCATCTGAAAGAAGCTTGGGGAAATACTTGTCGGCTGCAGGCGGCATACCCAGAGAACGAAGAAGCTGAATGGCGGAAGCCCGCCAGGTATGGACTGGCAATACCCACGGCAACGACCAGCCCAAAAGGCGGAGGGATTAGTATCAACAGGATGACTCCACGGCACCTGGTCAAGCCGTTGCTATTGAAACTGATTGTCATTGCGACTCGAAGTGGTTTCTTTCCAGGCAGGGTGTACAAGGGAATCGAGCGGCTCGGGCCTGATTTCGAAGACATCTGGACTGAATCCGACAAGGAGTCCTATTTTGATGCAGGCTTTGAGATCCCTTTCATCCCCTGGAGAGGTCACCGGAGATTCAACGGCTTCTCGTCAGCCAGGGGGATCCCTCCGCCAATGTCTCACAGCCCTTATCCGAAGCCGCGATCACCGCCCCTGCCGCCGACTTTGCCGACTCTGCCGCAGGCTCAACAATCCCCACTGCAGCACTGGATGCAGCTCCGTCAAGCGTTCTCCAGAAGGAAGCCACACCTATCGACCAGTTCCTGGATTCAAACAGCATTGTAAAAATGAGTGGATATTCCAGTAATTATCCCCATTTCCTCAACTGGGGCACAAGTGATAGATTTGGGGCAAACCTCATATTTACTTCAGATCATCGACAAGCCGCAAGCAAGCCGAAACAAGCCGCAAGCAAGCCGAAACAAGCCGAACATCATCCGCACTTCGAGCATCATCCTCACTGCTGAAGCCAGACTGCAGAGCAAAGTGAAATCCAAGGAAAGCCCACACCCGAAGACCAGACCACTCACAAGCTCGAGCCATCTCTCCGTGATGCTGCTGCGGGTCGACTTGGAAAGCTCCGGGAAGTTAGCGGCGTCGTGGCTCGTTGACGTGCCAAAGTCCAAACACCTTGGGAGTCCCTTGCAAAGACGTAAGAGCATCGAATTCGGCCTGCCACCAGAGAGGGTGCCAAGGCCAAAGAAAAGGCCGCCGAAATCAAACGAGAGGCTATGGGACGAGCTGAAGCAGCTCAGGACGGCAAAAGAGGTAAAGAAGCGACTTACGCCTCCGCAGCGCCGAACAGATCTGCTTCTTCACCTATATGACCGTCGTCTTCCTCCCCCTAGGGTTTACCGCTAGCCTTTTCAGCATGAGCTAGGTCCCCGACAACTAGGTGTTGACAAGCATGGTTATCTGCGCCTTGATTGCTGTGGTCGTCACCGTCGTCGCCCCCCTGAACGCCAATCTTCTCCACGCAACGGTCGATCACCTCTCGATGCTTGTGGACGGTTTCTCAAGCAGGAAGGCGAAACGCAGCATATGGGCTGATGGCAAGAAATCAAGACTCGACGAGAGGGAACTGTATGGAAAGCTCACAGATGCCGAGGCCGCAGCCGCAGCCGACGAGGCACATGTGAACCCATCTCCTCGTCACTATCCTTACTTCCGTAGCAGACGCCCACACCCACCACCAAGCAAGCGCTCGAAGCTGGTGTTTTGGCTGGCATATCTAGTGGTAGAGGTACCTGCTCGGCGCGTCCTGAACGCCTACGACACGATGAGGCCACCCAACTTGGGTCACTGGCCGTCTTACGTCCAGGTGTTGACTGGAATGATGCTTATGCCGATTTTCAGTATCTCCTTCGTTGTTCAGGTCGCCGCCTATAACATTGGCGATCTCCTCTGCTTCCTCATTTGTAAGTGCGCCTACAGTCTTACGAGCAGCCAATTTCTCTCCCTCTGACGGCTAACTGACAACCTCCGCCATACTTATTTGAAGGGAAAATCATGAGAATTTTCCAAAAATGCTTTGGAGAGGATGATGGCATATTGGAAGAAATTTCCTTCGGAAGCAACGAGAGCAAAGGTCCCGGTTCCCGAGGAGACTTTGACATCGAAGCGACCAAGAGCTTCAGAAGCACCGAGGAAAGTGCAGAGGGATGGGAAAAAGCACGCAAAGATATGCTAAAGAAACGACTTGGCCACTTCACTTACCCGTCGGGGCTGTAGCGACCCATAGACGAACTCCTCAGGCCGGGCAGCAAGATTTCAGGGACTGGTCCGCCGGGCAATGGGACGAAGAAAGACCAGGATCAGCCCGAAAAGCGGGGAGAGGAAGACCACCCTGACGGGCCTGGAAAAGATTGACGCTAAGCAGACAGGTAAGGATGAGATGATCGAAAGAGCGTGGGCCAGGTCAGTTGTTTGCTAGTGGTTGAGGGAGCTGAAGCGCGGGATATTACAGCATCGACAAGTCGTTGCTGAAACACCCGCAACGACATCAAGACTAGCTAGTTCTGTTGGTAGCCATAGCTGCAGGAAGCCCTATCGGCTCAGACTGCAACAGCCTTCGCAATCCACCGCTCGATGAGGGACTGGATCTGATTGCTGTTCCGCTCCATGAAGAACATGTGCCCGTTCCCGTGGATCCCCGCCTCCCCGAGCTCGAGGTGCTCAGTCTTGTTGCAGCCCGCCTGTCGGAGGAACCGCGCGGTGCAGTAGTCGTACGGCGCGTGGTACGACGCCTCGCTGGTGACGACCAGGATGGGCTTGTCCGCGAGGTTGCTCAGCCGGCGGGGAGGGGCGGCGTCGTTCCCGTCCACCTCGGACTGCAGCACGCACTCCACGGACCCTTCCCCCCTCGCGGGGAAGACCTGCTGCCTCAGGTCGACGGCCGGGTCCGAGACGGGCGGGTCGAAGGCGAGCGGCACGTCGGTCAGGCCGTAAGGGCGCGCCGCCCTTGTGCCGAAGACGGCCTCCCTGAAGGGCGGGCCCGTGGGCTCGAGCAGGAGCAGCGCGGCGGCGAGCGTGGGCCTGGCGTCGGCGATCAGGAGCGGCATCAGCCCGCCCTGGCTGTGGCCGACGATGGCGGCGGCCTTGCCGATGCGGTCGAGCAGGGCCGCGCCGGCGTCCCGGACGGCGCCCTGCTGGTAAGTGGCGTTGTTGACGAACTGGACGTTGGAGGCGTAGAAGGCGTCGAACACCGGGTCGCCCATCCTGCCGGTCCCCGGCCACTGCGTGTGGTTCGCCGCCTGGGGCCAGAGGCTGTAGTCCCTCACCGCGGTGAAGCGCTGCTGCAGGAGCTCGGCCGAGTACGTCGACGGCGCGGACGCGCCCTGCAGCGGCTGCCACGCCGAGCGGCCGCGGAAGGTCTGGTCCACGATGTAGACCTCGTAGCCCTGCCGTACGAACCGGGATGCCCAGCCTCGGCCGCCGTCGGGCTTGTTGAGGAAGTTCTAGACGCTTCTGATGTCAGAATGCGTGATCTTGGAGAGGAAAAAAACATTATAAATACTAAACCAAAAAAAGAAAAGAACTAAAAATACAGGAAAAATACAAGGAGGAAACGGTTAGGTCCGAGCTTTGTTTCGGAAGTGCTCACACTGCCAGTCTGCGCCTGTCCATGGATCAGGACGATGGGCACATCCTTGGAAACGCCATTGATCGGCTGTAGCCGCTCGACGTACATCTGATCCCGGAAAATGTGCCCGCCGGCACCATCGTCAACGTATCGGCCCCCGACATAAAAGTACGATCGAATTGATGGCACCTCAGGGCAGGTGGGAGGACTACCGCTACCACCAGCATTGGCCGACCCTGGACGAGTAAGCAGCGCGACAAGGACGGCGGCACATCTGAAGAGGCGCATCATGCATGGATGTGGCATGAAACGTGCGGCACACAAAATAGAGCCCTGTGCGCTCCTGGCTGGCTCGTGGGCTGAGGGGATTGTCGCGAACGTGCCCCGATGGTTCGACGGGAAGGAGGGAAGGCTTGGGAAGGAGTCACCACTGGCGCGTGTGGTTGCATGTGGTTTATCGAAAGCGAGGCACAGCAAACCTCAAATGAGAGCCCTTTTTACGTTTTGGAAAACTGCAGCTAACTGCTGCCAAGCCTGCAAGACGAACACCCTCCCGAATTCGAAGGATCAGAACGAAACCTCCAAACTTCGAACTGGGAACCACCGAGATTATCGTCCAAGGAACCCATGTTTGAGGACATGTATTCTTGAGGCTTGGATTGATTAATCGGCCAATCGGTCAAATCGTGCCCCTTCCAACAGTCCTGCTCCGTACAAATCTCTGGGTCAAGGATGGGGGTGCCCCCCTGGCCCTTCCCGTGATCCATGATCCCTCCAACATCCACCGACTCGGCTCCCGTAAAGCGCAAAGAGGATCCCCACAAAGACCCCTTTTTTTTAACGGATATTCGCCTCCTCTTCATCCCTCCCTCTCTTTGCTCATTAATTCGTATATCACGGTGGACGCTGACCCTGCGTGGTGCACGCGTCTGCCCACCCCCCCAAAAATCCCCTTTCGTCTCCCTCAACACAAGTAGCACAGCACCCGAATCATGGAAGACCCGACGCTCCTGATCCACTGGCTCTTCAGCGTGCTCACGCTCGGCATCATCTGCACGCGCCTGGCCTGGGGGCGGGTCGTGCGTGGCGGGTTCAACCTGGGCGACTACCTCAGCATGGCGGCCGGGGTGTGCGCCATGACCCGGCTAGGGATGATCCACGTGGTTCTCACCTGGGGCACCAACAACATGTCGGCGGCTTTCCGCAGGGGCCGCACCTTCGGCCCCGAAGAGATCTACCGGCGCGAGGTCGGCAGCAAGCTGGCCGTCGCCAACCGCGTCTTTTACAACTCGTATCTGTGGCTGCAGAAGCTGGTCCTGTTCGACATCGTCCGGCGCCTGTTCCGGAACGTGAGGTTCGAGACTCCGACGATATGGGGCTACCTAGTGATCTTCTTCGGGGCGTACGTCGCCGTGCAGGTCACGACCTTTAGCGAGTGCAACCCTTTCCACTTGTACTGGCAGGTCGTGCCTGACCCAGGTATGTCACTTTCTTTCTCAACCGGTTAACTGCTGTTTTAAACCTCCGAAGACACAAACGCAACAATGTCCACATCCACCACGTCCACTCCCATGCCCACGCACATGGTCGATGTCAATCTCAATGTCAATCGCAATTGTCAATATCAATGTCCAAACTCAAACGTCCATCTTTCCCCTAGGCCCGTGCTCAAAAGCCCAACTGCAACTCGTCGTGGTCGGGGTGCTCAACGTGGTGACGGACCTGATGCTCCTCGTCCTCCCCTTGCCCTTGATATTCTCGATCAAGACCCCGTGGCGGCGCAAGGCCCAGCTCCTGGTCCTCTTCGGCCTCGGCATCTTCGTCATCGCCATCACCATCATCCGCCTCCCCATCAACTCCTTCAACGCCGACAGCCAGGTCAGCCGCACCACCTGGGCCAGCACCGAGCTGCTGACCGCTGCCGTCGTGGTGAACGCGCCGACACTGTACGGACTGTGGAACCACCACCGCCAGAGGAGGAGGGCGCAGCGGCACGCCGCCGGCGCCGACCCCTCCAGCCAGCACCCGGAGGTGTGGACCCCGTCCGGGCCCCGGAGCGTCGGCGCGCCCCTGAAGCGGAGCCGCCGCTCTGAACCCCTTGACGAGGTCGACACCCACGTCGAGCTCAATGACGATGAACAGGACGCGGCTGGATACCCGATGTCGCCGGTATCCCCGAATAAAGAGCCGATAGCCATATCGGTAGAGGGGCATCACGGGGCTGAGCGCGATGGTGCCGATGACCGCAGTTCGAATCTAGATCACACAGACCGGGCTTCGAGTAATTCAAGCCAGAGAGGCATCTTGAAAGGGGGAGATAAATGATACAATTGAGAAAGCATTTCGGTTACGACTGTTATGAGGAGCCTTGGCTTGGGCCTGGTTTTGCATGTTATCTTTAAGTGAAAAAGGGAGACATGCTGTTGGGAAATATGACATGCCTGGCTCCTGCTTGTCTCCGTTTCTGTCTCCCTATGTATTCATACTTGCTCTCTCCCATGCTGCATGATCATAGGCCAGGTTTACGTTGAGAACTAACGGCGTTCCAAGAATCAATTAGAATAGATTTTTAGCACCTAGAAGCCGAACATTTTCCTTTTGTCAAATCGCGCACACTATTGCGGGGGACCAAACGGCGGCGCCTCTCAGCGAAGTAGTTGCAATTTGATCCCAAAGACACACCCACCCGAAAGGTTAGTAGGTAGGTAATCCCCTCCGTGTATAAGCGCCTGGTCATTCCGAGACCCCGCATGCGAGTAGCAGAACTTATAAGTGACTGCGTGGATTTGTCTCATGACTTTCTCCTCGCCACCCCTGACGCCATCATTAAGCGCCCAGTTACGGACCAGACCCCAAGATCGGAAACAATATTATACTAGCCTGGGACATCTGCAGGGTGAGGCGGAGGACCAGCCTGGGCCTTTTGCCTCTCAATCACAAGCCCATTCCCCCGCCGGCCCAGAGAAGGCCTCTACAGTGATTAGCCAACATACCAATCTTCTATCCTACTCGACTATGCTTATTTGAACACAATAGGCTGGGGGAAAGATGCCTGCTTCATGAACGGCTTATGGCTACAACGAGGCCATGAGAGCAGCCCAGTAGGGGCTGCTGCTTATCCACACATGGAAGAAATTCTATTGTTGTGTTTGGCCCAACAGTTTTTCCTTCCCTCTGAATGGCAATGGCCCGCTGAAAGGTTTCAGCCGCAGGGAACCAGGTGGGGCATATCGGGTACACGTAGGTGGCTCGGGCTCGAAGCAGACAACTGCATGCGTTTGGTGCTGTTCTAGAAAAGCAATATCATCGTTACAGGAGCCGAGCAGGTAGGTTCCTTAGCTTGGTGTCTGTGTTAATCTTTCACTTTAAGCGTTACAACTGACTCAAGTCGGTTCATATAAATACACAAGTCATAACAATTAGCCAGACAAGCATATAGAGTCTTCCAAAAGTCTAATAGGGTGAGAAGTGGTAATTATTTAGTGAGTCTGTGCAACATCTGATTACAAGCCTCGTCATAATTACCTAGGGTAGCAAAAGGGGCATCGCAGAAATCAATCATCTGACGTTTGAGACATCACCATCGTAAATACCCATTCAAAACTATTCTAACCGCTATGCATCAACATTGTAGCGAACCAGAATTCAGGATATCACTAGTTTGAAATTAATCTCTTGTGCCATACTTGCCGTTGAGAATCCTCTTCCTGCTTCTCAGCTGATCGTCTTTCTTCTAATGGTTTGCTGCACCATTCGTAAAGTTCCGATCACAACGGATTTGTCCCCAATATTTGACGCCGCGATATTCTAGAAGATATCCGATCCACAATGGTACAGTCCCTGCTGCTCTTTGCCGTGGCGGGCCAAAGCAGTTAGGGACATCGGCGAGGAGGCGATTTAGGTGAGTGGTGACAAACTGGCAACATCATTAGATGGTTGGTTTAAAAATGGCCCGCACTGCCCAACCTCGACAGGCCAGTCAAGTTCAACCCCTCTGAGCGGTACTCGAACGACCAGTCAGTGAAAGATACGGATTGGGCGTGGCATGCGTGCTGCTAATGACGGACGCCTCTGTGATTGTGGTGAGCTTTGCTGCTGCTTTACGATTTTGCACCGCGCCTGACAGCTCATAAATCAATGAGTTAGCCAAGTCGGTGCCTGACACCATAAATGGGCATCCTTTTTCCTTGTGTGATTAATTAGTGCCTGGATTCCTGTCGCGATCATTAGAGGATCTTGACTGGCCCAGCCGCATGACAAGCAGCTTAAAAAGCCATTCCCTACGAGAAACTCTCAGAGCTGCTCAAGAACTAACAAGAGAGCTGGTGAAGGCTAAGAGGTAGCAGAAGGTCACCCTCGAAGTGTTGGCCCATCTTCAGACTTCTTGACGTCCCTTTCCACGATATTTCCGACGTTTTTGTACGAGTGTGAATGGGCTTAATCTTAAATAGCGAGCTCGCAGAAATTAGCCGCCGATCAAAGCGGTGTGCATAGTCCAGTCGCCAGCGTTCACAGCCACTCTAGACGTGCGTCGCGCATAGTGAAAAGAGCATCAGCCCCGAAGGGGGAGAGACATGAAACGGATGCCAAGCGTTGCTATTCTGGGGTTTTAGCGCTGCCCCCCCAGATTATTAGACGCCAACGCAGGCTTGCTGTGCCAAAAGCCAGCCACATGTGCAAATTTCATTGGCGAATTCTTCTATCTGACGAAAACAAGAAGCCGGTAATTAAGTCGATACCTTGAAAGATTTGCTCCTCCACATTCCTGGTCGGTTCTGCAAAATGTTGTCGACCAGAGGACAATTTTGGGGCTAAACTGTCTTGCTATTTCTGGCCCCAAGGTAGGTACTCAGCGTCTATATCGGACTCCCACTGCCGATCGGAAAACTCGTACCGGTGGGTCAAGCAGCCGTCACGCTCACCGCTGGGGCACCGTTCAGCCCACAGAACAAGAAGGATGGGTGAGATGGCGTGAGCTTCGCCTGCTCTCTTCCAACGGTCAGCAAAAAAATCCATGGCTTAAGCGGCCTATTTGGGGGATTCCTTGAAGATGTTGGTGTGTAGAAGTGGCGCTTCACTGATGATGTCCTGCCGGCAGCCATTGTGGCAGGTCTACTTTCATGATAGGAAGGGCTGTGATCATGCATCAAGATGGAGGTGAGATGATAAGGGATATATAAGATCGGGTGGAAGTGTCGAGAATGGCCGATACCTTGCCTCCACGATCAGCACCATGCGCCCAGCCTGTACAATATCACAACACTGCACTCTGTATTATAAGTTCTTCAACGCACAACTCCGAAGACGACTCATCACCAAGCTTCTACACATCACTTCAGCTTCGGCTTTTCGGACCCAAATCACAACCAACAGAAGTGTTCTCTAAAATGGTGTACGCCGTTGCACTCCTCGCCCTCTCCGCAACCCTGGCCGCCGCCGCCCCAGCACCTATAGCAGCGGCAGCCCCGGGGCCGGAGCCGCAGACCAACGCCAACGACGGCGGCACGGCGATCCTCCAGTTCGAGATCGACAACGACACCTTCACCTCCAACACGAGGATAAACATCCCCGGCACCGTCGACTTCAGCGGCCGCAACTTCAACGTCCTGGCCGCGGCCGTGTCCACCACGCAGGGGGTGCGCAACCCGGACGCCGTCCGCTGCCGCGCCCTCGACGCTCGCGGCCGCCAGATCGGGCCTCAGTTTGGGGTCGGCAACCCCAAGAACCTGAACGATAGGGAGAAGGTGCGGGTTTTTAGCATCCGCTGTGCTTGAACGGGGACCGCATGGATTGTCTATTGGGTAATGGTATCAGTTGGCTACTATGATCATCCATCCGTAGTGATGGACTGACTTTCTTCCCGAGGTTCTCTTTGTTTCTCATCTGTTCACTTCTCTTCTCTCTTTGGCTTCCTCGTGACCTATGTTGATGATCTAGGCGTCATTTTTTACTGCTCAACGGTTTTGTTATCGAGGAGTATTTTGTTTCACTTTCTTTTCCACTGGTTTCTTGGGCTTAGGAAGGTTTTAGCCTGGCACAGCATTCTACGGCGTCACCGAGACCGCAACTCTGAATGAATCATAGAAAGATAGACTTGTCTCTTGAACCGAGAGTCCAAGACACAGTTCAGTTTGATCCCAGTTATCAAGCATGCGCCAGCCCTGAGCATCCCTCCTCCCCCACGGAAGGGAATTGGAGACAGAGATATATATTCGACTCCACCCTGTCCAGGAACCAGCGGTAGGTTTCTGCCTGATCTTCCAAAGGATACGACAGCCTCGAAGCCTGGTAGCCGGTGCTGTCAGTAACGGATTTATTTCCGAAGACTCATTGAGCTCTTGGGGGAACGTTTCTTGCTGGTGCCCGGACCACATCCCTCTCTAATATGTCATGCCCTAAAGCAAATTGCCAGTGACGCGAAAGACACTTCCGCCCCAGCCGGAGGCGAGATAATTACATTATCCATATTCACGGGGCGGTGGTCAACCTAGCGGCCCGAGTCGGAGTCTGAGACGAGGAGTGAGACGCTTCACTGGTCCCCTTTCGTCGGGAGATAGAGGTGTGGGATAATTATGTTGTTTTCGGGTCATACAGTTAGAGTGATTACGTGACACTCGTGACCGTAATACAACAGTAATTAGTCTCTGGTTCTAACTCAGACTATTCAGAAATCGTTTATGGCTGAGACGGCGGTCTGCGACCTAAACATCCGTTGCGGATAAAATGTTACTCATAAAATGGAGGAAGAAATCAAACAGTAAAAGGGGGTGGTGAGGGTGACATATCTGACCGAATAATTTGAGCAACGATGGAAACTACAGCCTAGGTTAATTATCCCACTGTGATTGGCCGCTTCGGCTGCTTCCGTGCGTTCGATCATGAAAGACAGTTCAATTGAACCTGTCTCTGGGAAGTGACCCTCTGCACCTTACACATTGTTGGTGTGGGATTCAACAAAAAAGTTTGGACAGTTGTTGGCCCTAGGCTGCAGTAAAATAAAGTGGATTACCAAAGCGTCGGTATTAGACTAGATCCGTGGAGGCCGGTGGTCTTGAGACCTCATTCGCGCCCGTCGGTAGACTTGGCGGAACGACAGCCCATCATATTTGCAACGGGCGGGAGGGCTGTGAAGAACGTTCAGTTGGAAGCATGCCCACCTTCTAACCTCTATTATTTTGCGTACGTGTATGGCGATGGTTCCTGGTCCTCAATCCGCTCCGGACTTTTTGTGACCGGTGGGATTTGGGCGAAGCTTTTTGCCGCGTCTTGGAGCCCCTTGAAAAGAGAGCCTATGTTACCATCTTGATTATCCATTAGTGAATCACCACCACAGCACCCTAGTGACTTGCCTCACGATTAACAATTACGAATTGCTGGGAGAAGACGCGAAGTGGTGTGGCACAGCAAGGGGCGACCCCGCAGTATGCTGTGAGGGACAAAGCCTACGCCACAGGCCACAGCTACCCCTCTCCTCGCACATTGTCCGAATAACAAGTTGCCAGCAAACCGTCGGAGCCTCCGCCACACTGATGATGTCAACCTCCAACGCAATCAGATGAAACCCTGCCAGGAAACACAGACCGAATCATCTTGACGCGAAGCAGAAAGCCACGCCACAGCAAATTGACCTAACTCAGGCATCATTCCAAGAATCCAAGAAAGTGCCGCGCGGTCCCTGACTCCCCCGTGTGACAAGTTCACTGACTAAATTTACAATAAAACCTGCTCCCCTACCTTTTCCCTACCTTTTCTCACCCGCAATCCCTTACCTACTTATCAACAGGACCCTGCTATCCCCACAAGCCACACCTACTTCGACACCTTGAAATCAACGACAATTCCAGTCAAAGCAAGCAGAACAAACGAAGCACAGTCCAGCATCACTACATCCTACCCACGATCACTGCAATCTCAGAATCATGAGTGGCACTAATCCCGAAAAGGCCCCTCTGGGTCAAGCCGACACAATGGACCATTATCCTCCCCCTCCTCCCGGCCCCCCACCGACGGCATCAGGCGCCAACCCCGCTGCCGCCTCGGCTTCTGGCGCGCCTCACCACCCGAACGAAGTCCCCCTTCCAGACACAGGCTACCACGTCCCAGCCTACGACCCGGCGCACCCACAGTACGCGCACCAACAGGGGACGGGCCCCCCCCGCTCCGACACGTTCTCCGACCTATACGAGGAGGATGAGAGGCACCCTCCCGTCAAGCCGCCGCGGCCCGTCTCGATGGCGACAACGACAGCCGGTGCTGGGTCCGGGGCTCCGGTGGATGCGGCGGGCGTGCCTTCAGGCCAGGCCGCCACTAAGGCCGGCTGGGCTGACAAGTTCGCATCCTTGGGGATGAAGGCCGCAGCGCCGATCAATGCGCTCGCGCACAAGATGGGCTCAGAGAGCTTCTTGCCTTCAACGATGGACAAGGAGTGTGAGAAGGCTGCGAGGATCCTGAAGGCCTTCTGCAGTACGTTGTTCTTACCCTGCTCTATCTTAAATCCTTCTACTCCTGGCTACTGCACTACACCGGATGCTAACAAAGTTGTTGCCCCCAACCCCAACAGAGGACGGGATCTACACCGAGACAGGCACTGCAGCCCCGCTCTCCACGCCCGCTGCCGATCCAGACAGCAAGATGGCGCCCGCGCCGGCCCAAGACATGGCTGGGGCCGCTACGAAAGGCAGCACTGAGAAGCCCGCCAAGCAGGCCAAGAACCGCACCATCCTGCACATCCCCTCCAAGGTGATTTCCCGGGCCGTGGGCATCGCTGTCTTCACGACGGGCCGCCTGGGCTACGGCGTCTCGGGCGCCACGGGCTCGGGCGTCCTGATCGCGCGCCTCCCCGACGGGTCGTGGTCCCCACCCAGCGGGATCCAGGTGCACACCCTCGGGGCCGGGTTCGTCATCGGCGTGGACATCTACGACTGCGTCGTGGTCATCAACAGCCGTGAGGCCCTCGAGGCCTTCACGCGGACACGCCTCTCCCTCGGCACCGACCTGGCCGTCGTCGCCGGGCCGTGGGGCGCCGGTGGGAGCGTCGACTTCGCGGCGCCCGAGTCGCAGAAGGGGAAGGGCAAGGGCAAGAAGACCGGCGGCGCAGAGGGCGTCTCCCCCGTTGATTCTTCCGTGCCCCCCAACATGGCCGGCACGAATGCCACGAACTACCCGGCGCCGGGCTCCGGCCCTGTGCCCACGCATCATCAGCAGCAGGGGCTGAGCCCCAACACCACGACTCCGACATACGAGCAGCCTCCGGCCCTCCCTCCCCGCCAACCCTCACCCCTCCGCCAGGCCATCTCCAAGCCGGTCTTCAGCTACGTCAAGTCGCGCGGCTTCTACGCCGGGGTCCAGGTGGACGGTACCGTGGTCAACGAGCGCAAGGACGCCAACGCCCTCTTCTACGGAGCCAAGGGCATCACCGTCGGCCAGATCCTCAAGGGCAACGTGCCCCGCCACTCCTCGTCCTCAGCCCCAGCCAGCGCGGCCGGCGGCTGGGAGAGGCACGCCCGCGCCCTGTGGGACGTGGTCAAGGGCGCCGAGGGCTACCGCCCGGGCGAGGTCGAGGCGCCGACAGTGCTAGCGAGCCAGATGAACTTCGGCGGGCAGCAGCAGCCGCTGTACGGCTACGATCACGGCTCTGCTGCCTTCCCCCCGGCCGCGTCCGCCGCCGGGTACGCCCCTCCGCCGCCGCACCAGCCCATGACCAAGGAGGAGGAGGCCGCCGCCGAGGCCGCCGGCGCCTTCGCCCCCCCTCCTCCTCATCTGCATCCCGCCGTCGAGGGTGGCGGCGGCAACACGTCCGGGCTGGGCCGCTCCCCGAGCACCACCCTGGGGCTGGGCCGCTCCGCCAGCACTGCCCACCCGCCGCCGACCTATTCCGAGTTCGCCTCGGGCGGCGCGCCTGAGGGCGCCGCCGCGCAGCAGCCGGGCGAGCAGCTCCCGCCTGCTTATGCGGACGATGGGCAGACCCGCCCTCCGGGGGATTCGAAGACGGGGTTGCACTGAGTTCCGCTCGCCAGTGATGCTTGATGCTTATGCATGAACGATTGGGTTTTGTTTTGCCAGGTTATTTTGAGGATGGCGTTTTTCGTGGGATCATGCACGTCGTTTTCCTTCCCTAATTTAGTGTTTCTTTTGTCAATGCCCCTTGCCCACTTTGGGCCCTAGATTGAGGATACCTTTTTTATTTTCTCAGGCAGCATCTGTACCATAGAAATTATCTCTACCCAAGGCGGCTCCCCAGTGAGCCTATTTCAGCGAAATTTGTTGACGACGCCATTGCAGGGAGCCCCTGATGATATCAAGTGGGGATTTTTCCTCTTCTGGTATTGGGACCGCCCTCCTTGAAACAATTCTAATGAGCCACCAAACTGAAGATATCAAGCCTGTGAGTTCATGTGTCACCGTCGTATTCCGTCCAGGGTGCCTGCCTCGCCGCAACCCCTCTGGTCTCATAATCTCATCCTACTCGAAGGTAGAGTGAAAAAGCTTGGAAGACGCAAATGCTATTCCTGGCTCTCACGTGCCAACTAGAACCACTTTCAGCTCTAGCCAGCTTAAGGCTCTACGCCTCGGTGGATGCCCCGAGTGTTAACTGGTTGCATTTTACCTTGGCATCATTAGTCTTTTGCCTTGATAAATTACTCTTTCTGGCTACTCCTCTGCAGCTATCTTAACCCCTCGCCCAAGGCCATGGTCAGATGGATATGTAGGGCAGTCTGAGCTTCCTATTCATTTGGTCAAAATAAACATGCGTCTCACCGTCCCTACCTGCAAAGTGCGTTCAAAGTCATAGAAGTCATCCTCGACTCAGCGATCACGTTGGGCAGCTGTCGCTCTGCAGCTACCCTCCAGATTCATCAGCCCCCTCGGCCAAGAAGAAAACTAATGGATTCTCCGCTTGCTCGGCAGTCAACTAATTTTCGCCATCCTGGCCCCCCTGAGCCTCGGTCTCCTTCCGATACTTGAAGTCCAAACAATACAATTTCCCGCTTCGTATCCCATCCATTGGAATCTGCCAACCACTCGGCCCCGTTTGACATCGCAGGCTCCATGCTCAGCAACAGTTGTCATACTACGTAGATAATTATGTTATCAGTGCTTATAAAGGCCTGCGGTTCCTTGTTGGGGACATCATATAATAAAAGTAGAGGTACCATTTCAACAATTGCCGAAGGAATTTCCATCGAACGAGACAAGAGATACTTCGAAAGCCAATCCCGAGTCGTCCAGAGTTCCGGCAACAACGGCGAGATCAAAACAGGGATGCATTTTAATTTACCCCAATATCAGAGCAACTACCTACCACCTGCCCATTTACCGGGGCAGATGTCCTATATTCGCAAAGTGTAGATAATCAGAGGGAATGATTTTGCGTCTCTGATGAGGGCAGCAATCAGCGGTCAAGCCTTGGTGGTAGTAGCGGAGACCAGAAAGTAGCTGAAGAAATGATATCAGAATGAAGCCTAATTAATAGACACGTAGCAAGGTAATCAACTAGACAGTGTCACAATCTATTACAAGTTGCCTTCGTTCGTCTCAGCTCTGCTAAATCCCATTCTTCTCTTACACTTACGACATTGAAAGTGACTACCTACGTTCGTTTCCCATCTGCGTGTTGTCAGAATTCCCATTTCTGAAGTAATTTTCTTTCATGTGGAGAAGCCGCTGAATATGGTGGCGTTCTCTTAGATAATTAAGTGTTGAATGCCCCAAGCCGTGCACAGTTGGCTCTGGGTTGATGGCGGAGGCGTGAGAGGTGTAATCGGAGACGGAGACATGACAATCGTCTTTGATCGACAGCTCCTCGTGCTATCGGGGTGTTTGTTTCTCCGCTGGGGACACCTTTAAAATCCTATGCAATCACCTGCTTGCTGCCCTGACCCCTATTGTATGGGAAAGAGGACAAGTCAATAAGAAAGTCGGTTTGGGTTGTTTGCTTTGTGGGCAAGCAATAGTTTCTATTGAGCTACATACATGGTTGGGACTGCGGGAGGATGTAGCGGTCTGGGCAACAAGACCTGGACGAGCAAGAGGGCGAGGACATAGGTAGCCGATTTGGACTTTCTTGGAGCTGTCCGTGCTCCATTTTTATCTATAAACGCTCGTCTCGTAAAGGAAAACATTACGTCCCCTTGGCCGATATCGTCGTTCTAACCTGGACACTGCCTTTCGGGTAGTGCGACAGCTCAAACCCGTCCTCCCTGCTGCCATCTGCTGTCCGCGGACTCCCGTCGCCATCACCATCACCATAGTCCACATTGACCTCTCGTGTCCATGTGATGCCACGCCCGCCCTCACCGCGGGGCAGGATTCCGCGATCGCTTTCGACATCGGCATCCTTGCCAAGGGTGCCAAGGGGGTATCCGTCGCCCACGGGGCGGCTCCGGGGCGCTCCAGGCGTGCGGTTGAAGACGCCATTGCTGTTAGGGGTCTTGACATAGGCTCCCGCCCCGGTGGACGAGCCAATGCCCAGCCGCTTGCGGACGTTGCGGATGAAGGATCGGAGGACGGGGATAGAGGCGGATATTACGGTGACGTTGGGTTCAGCTTGCGACCAGATCCAGTAGACGGCTTGTGTTTGCAAATCTACAGGGAGGGAGAAGGGCAAGAGGGGCCAAGGTGTCAGTGGCGTAGACCGCTGAATGTTCCGGAGCCTAACAGGATCCGCGGAGAAAGAAAAGAAGAAAAGACACGGAAATTCGTGATTACACATACAGTTCCTCGAGGTAATGTCGATCAATGCATAGCCCTGCACAGCTTTCATAATGCCCGTGATGCCGGCCAGAACACCAAGACTAAGGGCCAAAGCCACTCCAATTCGCTCCTCCAGCTTGATCTGCAAGTTGAAGATGAGTCTCCAAGGCAGCAAGGCCAAGATGAAGTCGCATAGGGCCGAGTAGACTGCATCGATCGAGTGGCAGTCAGCAAGAGAGCCCAGGGCTGATTT
This sequence comes from Pseudohalonectria lignicola, assembly GCA_003049395.1. Lineage (NCBI taxonomy): Eukaryota > Fungi > Ascomycota > Sordariomycetes > Magnaporthales > Ophioceraceae > Pseudohalonectria > Pseudohalonectria lignicola. Next base: position 24,194 of record PYSP01000038.1, read on the forward strand.
AAGCCAAAGTGACGTAAAATGTAGAAGGAGGGGGGCATTAGAGCAGGGAGAGATCGAAGGCACTGACGGGCGCTGAATATTGTAAACGTGACAGACTGGTCCAGACGCCAGCAGCCACTTCCTAGATGCTGGTCATCTGGAACACCGCAGATCTGCTGCCAAGTTGCGACAATGTGAATCGCAAACTGCAGGTTCATGGTGATGAGCAGCACCCAGACCAACTTTATCTCCCAGCCCCCGGCGGGCATCAGTCGTAGGAGCGTGGCGCCGAACGACGTTTTGGTCACGCCGAGGGCGATGGTCTGGAGGTTGTGGTGGACACGGCCGAGGGGCACACGGAGGGTGCTGGTCCTGATGAGGAAGATGCTCATCAGCCAGGTGAGAACGGCGGACGAGGCGGCGATGAAGAGCAAGCCAACCAGGATCAGCCAGTCGTCGGTCCAGAGGCCGCCGCCATGCCGGATGCGGGTATAGAACCGGAGGCCGACGAAGACCGTTGCCACGCCGAACATGCCCCAGCTGGCCCCGTTGACCATGGTGGTCAGGGCGGCAACTGGGACACTCATTGTCGCCCCCGCGTCAAAGCTGTCGTGTGCGTGGATCGTTCGAGGGACGGGTTGCTGATCGTTCGAGGAAGCTTTAGACTATTGGGGAACTTGTGGGGGATCGTCTGGATGGAAAAGCGAGACCGAGCCAATTATGTACGGGATATACTTCACCCCTGGGCCTCAACTTCCTGCTTGGCCCCGAGAGCAATAATGTAACCTCGGCGACCAAGACTGTCTTGGACCACAAGGGATCTAAGGCCTTTTCACCAGAAACAAAAAAAAGACAAGTGATGGGTTGTTTGTCGGAGATGATTCCATTTCAACCTGTGGCAGAGGGGAGATTATTGCCCCTGAAAATGCGACATGGACTTTGAAACGCCCTCAAGAGTGAAAGTCTCTTGGGGCACCATGCGGGCACCGTCAAGCAAAAATACACACGACTAGACACAGCCAGTGTAGGGGGACTAGACCAGCACTCGCAGGACCTATTTATTGCCTCTCCACTACGGCAATACCCAGCATTTCTTCTCGCTTTGGCGACCAGCGTCTTGTAGTAATTTCCTCTCCTCCGCGCCCTTACGCCTCACTGACTGTTTCGTACCGGAAGATTCCGCCGGGGAAGACTGCCCCTACGTCCTGGTATGCACCTAGATACCATGGAAGGCAACCCTACTGGTACACTTGCCCCGCAGTTCTGGCGTGAGCATTGCAGGATTGCGGGGTCGTTGGTGGCAGGGGTAAGGTTGGGGAAATTCTCTAGAGCATGTCGGTGAAGCCGGGCAACGCTTCCGGGCTGACGATGGCTGGGTTTGCATTGACAAGAGAGATTACCTGGCGTCCGGGTCGCTGAATCAGTCATCCCTGTTTGATTATAAGCCCTGATCCTGGTTACCCAATAGCAGGGTTGTCCACCTCTTTTGACCGACTCAAAACCACCTGCACCGCCTTTATTCCAGAGCCTGTGGATTTGCTCTGACCACATGTGCATCCCTCCCAAACCCCAGCCTCACCCAAGTCACTCATTCTGTGGTTGCAGCACCGAAACATGGCGTCCGCCAAACTTTATTCCCTCCTTGGCGCAGTTGCGGTGGCTTTTTCGGTCTCTTTTGCGTCGGCTCAGAACGCCACCACGAACAATCTGACTGGTATCAAGGGTGTGAGTCGTTGCTCTTTGTCATCCAGGCCTTGAAGCTGAAATTGTCGAAATCCGAGCCTTGAAAATTGGGAAGCGAAGATCAGGACTGATTTAAGCCATCCATGTTATTTTTCAGTGTGACGCCCTCCTGCTTGCTGGCCTAGGGGACAGCCTTGTTTTCCCGTCGGACGCCGAGTATACTTCCAGCGTCTCGACCTACTATGGTGGCGGCAACCGTCAGCTGAGGCCGTACTGCATTGTGCAGCCACGCTCGACGGAGCAGGTATCGGCTACTGTCAAGGCTCTGCGCGGTGTGACGGGCGCTGGCAGTTGGGATGTTGCCGTCCGGTCCGGCGGTCACAGCGATTGGAACAACAATGCCGTCGCCCGGGGCGTCACTATCGACCTCACTTTCTTCAACCAGACCACCCTGACCAAAATCGATCCCACTTGCACGCGGCCGGCGAGCTGGAACGGCACCAGCCGGCTGACCAGGGCGGTCTTGCAAGTGCGCCCTGCCGCCCGTTGGGGCGCCATCTTCGCCCAACTCGAACCCTGGCACATCGCAGTAGCCGGCGGGCGGTCAGGCCACGTCGGCGCCGGTGGACTGCTTCTCGGGGGCGGCGCGTCTTATCATACGCAGAAATGGGGCTTGTCGTGTGACGGCGTAATCAACTACGAGGTCGTACTGGCGGACGGATCAGTCGTCAATGCTAATGCAAAAGAGAACGCCGACCTCTTCAAGGCCCTCAAAGGCGGCGGCAACAACTTCGGTATCGTTACCCGCTACGACCTGCGCACCTTCACCATCCCGCCGGACGGCATCTACGGCGGCCTAATGTTCATCCCCTGGGCGAACAAAGCCGCCGTGATCTCACAGTTTACGAGCTACATTGCTGGTATATCCGCCTCCGGCTCCGAGGACCACGAGTTCGTCTCGTACCGCTGGGTCCGCACGCAGGGCCCCCCGTCGCTCATGGTCCTGGGCGCCAACACCGCCGGCGACAATGCGTCTGCTGCCCTCTCTCCGCTCTGGAGAATCCCGACTACCATCAACATCGTCAGGAAGCAGCCCCTGAGCGCCCTGGCGGCAACCATCAACGACCTGGGCGGTTCTCACTACAACTCCTACACTCTGGTGGTCCAGAACAGCGCCGAAATGATGGAACACGTGGCCGAGCTGTTCGAGGCCTTGGTGGCGGACTTGACGGCCGCTGCCCTCCCTGTGGACCTCAACTTCGTCTTCCAACCGCTGCCCCGGCTCGTCGCGGACGTCAACCCGGGAGGCAACGTGCTCGGCCTCGACAAGAGCCTCAAGACCAACTCCCTCCTCTTCGAGGCCCGCACCACGATGCCGAGCCTAGATATCGACGGCGTTGTGACGGCCAAGCTGGCTGCTCTGATGGCCAAGGTGAAGGCCTTCTCGGACTCGCTCCCCAACCCGTCGCCCTTCATTTACATGAACTACGCCAGCCCGGAGCAGGACGTCGTCGGGTCTTACGGTGAGGAGAACGTCAAGTTTCTCAAGGAGACGGCCACCAAGTACGACCCTACTGGATTCTTCCAGACGAGGGTGCCCGGGGGGTGGAAGTTGAACCGACTGTAGTTTTGATCTCTTGCCTCTCTAGCAAGTGGCTCCGTACTGTCTTATAATACCACTACAGTATCCAGCTACATAACTACTAGTCTAATATTCTCTTGGTCAGAGGTCACCTATCAAGCTCCCAAACCCTAGCACATTGATCAGATTGTGTACCTTTGGCAGCCTGCAAGCTCTGCTTCCAGGGACTCGAGTCCACCAGACAACATAACGACGGGATAACTGTCAGCTTGGCTCCCAGGCAAATACTAGCTCCTCCAGTAACTTGGGAACGAATTCTTGGCATAAGTATGAATCAATCGATTGATTACCTAGGCGGCTTTCCAACAAGGAACAACATACTACGAGTTACAGGGCCGAGCTGATAGACCACGAGGAAGGTAGATGCGCAAGATTCAAACATAACTGTGATTACCGCAGGGGCACCATCGATGGGTAATTAGCCCTATATTTGATCCGGACCTACAGGAACCTCTTCTAATTCTACGGGGTGACCAGGAAGCCCCTCCAAAAGCCCCTCAAGTAAAACACTTGTGGATGACATTAAACAACCAATGTCTAGATGAACCAATACAAACGAAAGGATATAGAAGCAAGATCGAAAACGCCTGTCTAAAAATGATGCACCGTGATATCGTGAAGGAGCATCATGTGGAGTCATCCTCCCCTCGGCCCCATAACGCCGAGCACAATGAAAACGAGGGAGGTGGACAAGGAGATAAGTAGGTAGGTATGTCGCGAGGGGTACAAATGTAAAGTCGAGAAATAAAGAACTAAGGAGCAGATAGAGTTAAGGAATATAATATTGTGCAGCCTGACAAACCGGCAGAATGGCATCATATGAAGTTCACGGTTTGAGTCCACAGAGGCCGTGGGAGTCGGACATCTCAGTCTAGCCAGGCCAGTTCACCCATTCTTCACAGCGTCCAAACCAGCTCAACAACCCCATCCATCCTGCTCATTGGGCTCCCGTCCTCGTTGACCCACCTGAAGTCGTCCGCCCTGCGCACGTAGACCTGGCTGACGCTGGCCCCATCCGCCGTGAGCTCGCTCTCCTGCAGGTCCCACGAGATCTTCCTCCCAGTCCCGAGGAGCGACTTGCGCTGCGGGCCGAACATGTAGTCTAGGTTCCAGCCCTTGTCGTCCGGGGCGGCGCCGAAGGTGCGCTCGAGCTGAGACATGTCGAAGTCGACGCCTTTCGGGTAGCTGACGACGCTGAAGCCCGTCGAGACGACCCAGTCGTCCGCCGTGAGGAAGCGCTGCATCATGCAGTCCTCGCCGCAGAGGTGCGAGAGCTTGGTGTACTGGAACGGGTGCGCGATGTGCCACCCGCCCCCCCTGTAGTGGTGCAGCGATAGGGGCCTGATCCCGGACTCGTAGAAGCCCGACGGGTCGCCGAAGAGATCGAGCTGCCAGAGGTCCCAGACCGTGGTGAGGCGCACCTCCGTGTTCTCGTAGACGCACTTGCGGAGCAGGATGTCGCCCTGCGGGCCCCAGCCCGTGTTGGACTCCTGCAGCTTCCTCTCCGAGCTGCAGTCCTCGAAGCGGTCGGCCACGACGGCCGCGAGGGGCTCCGAGAGGAACACCCCGGCCCCGCCGAAGGCCTGCGAGCCGTGCCTGTCCACGTTGTTGATGTCCTCGGAGAGGGTGCCGACGTAGAGCGGCTTAGAGGCGTCGAACTCGGCGAATCGGTCGACCAGGCCGTGCGGCGAGGGGAAGAAGGTGTCGTCGTCGCACATGACGAGCCACTTCTTGTTGGGCCGCTCCTCGTGGGCGTAGAGCGTGGGCACAAGGGCCAGGTAGCGGACCGCCATCTCCATGGACGAGTCCGAATGATATACGTCCGCGTCTATGCCCACCTCCCGCAGCTCCGTCCAGGCATCGACGAGCTCGTCGTCCGTGGCGCCCAGGAGCAGGAGGATGAGCTTCCCGCCGTTGGAGTTGCCCTGCTGGTCCGTGAGCCAGTAGGACCACTCGTTGATCGAACTCGTCTTTGGGTCTGAGAAGCGCTTGTACGTCGTTGAGACGCCAAACATGAAATCTGACAGGTTTGCCGTGGAAGGGTACGGTGATTTGCTGACGACCACGACGAGCGGATCCGCGCATGTCTCAACGGAGCTGTGGGGGTTTGGGCTATCATTGTCCATGTCGACCGTCCTGAATTCTTGCGCTAGAAATGTTTGGTTGAGCTTCGTGAGGGACTTCCGGTCGATGGCTTGGCGGGATATCCTCACATGACGCTTGTAGTACTCGAACTTGCTCTGCAGGTCGTATCTCTCCCTGAGCTCCCGCAGGTGTGCGAGGTCGTTGCCGCAGCTTATAGCTTGGGAAGAATTGCCCAGAGTCGGGGTGTGTGCCGCGGTTAAAACGCCCTCCTGGGTTGTGAAATCGCCAGCACCGCCGTCTCCATTGCCGTCCTGGGCCTTCAGGGGCTGCTGGTGGGCAAAGCTTTTCTCGGCCGAGTTTACCGACTGGCGAAGCCGCCTATGTACGTCGAGTGAGTCGGAATGGAGGAGCAAACCGACAAGTACCAAACCCAGGGCAGCGATGAATACTGCTCGGGCAAAAGGGTTGCGCATATTGAAGCAGCGATGCGGAGGCGACAACGTTGCTCCCATGATGCAAGCTGTAAAATTGAGGAGACGGAGAGGGACAGTCCCCGAAATCCCAGCCCTTCCTCGAATACGCTCAACAGCGTGGGCTCTCCTACCACAAGTAGTTCAAATTCAGGATGACAGTGCAAAGGGGAAACCCGGTCAAGGTTTTCCAAAACACAAAAAATCAAAAAATCGAAGCAGGATTAGCGACCGTGTGGTAGGAAATAGAGAGTCGGCTGCGTGGGGGTGGATGTGGAAGAATCCGGCAAAAAAGGGTTCAAGCGCAACGGAACACTGGAGAGGGCGGCGGGTCGAAGAAGAAGCCTCTTTCAGGACGCCGCGGGAGATAACATTAGGGAATCAAGAAAGGGGTAGGGCAGCCTCGACGGGCATGCAATTTAATCCAACATTGGAACAAATTGCGTGCAGAACCTGCAGTGTGCCGGATGGGAAGCGATAGGCGGGCAATTGGAGCAAAGTGGTCAAGTGAAGATGTCGAAACGAGAGATCTTGATAGTGATCAAGACCGAAAGAGGACAGCGACACAAGAATGAAACTGTAGATCGGGTGAAGTAGGTTCGAAGTGTAAAAGATTATAAAGTCGAAAGTGTCATATAGCATATAATATGAACAAGCCGCCACTTGGAGAGGGAAAGCTCCGCCCACATCTTCTCCTATCGGGGCCCGTTTCATGGAGGTTAATGAGGATAACGACGTCCCACCGTGGTCGCGACCGCATTCATGCCAATCGATGCTAGGTTGTGAAAGGGAAAATGCCTGAGATTGTTGATCAACTTCTGGAGCAACACCAAGGGCCATCCAGGGGAAGGTCGAGTCCATGGCCTAAACGCACCGCCGCTGGGTCCACCATGCGTTACTCACAGTGACTCAAAGGTGGGTGAAGGTGGACTTTGTTCCAGGCATCTTGGTGAGTAATCCTTGAATGGAGCACGTCCAATCATTCTTGCTTGCTACCTTCCTCACCGCGACACACATTCAATTGTCTTTGGGCAGTGACAAAGTGACGAACAAATTTGGAGGGAACCTAGGAAAACCATGTGATGCAGGGTTCGGTTCTAGTTAGCATCCCGCGCTCCCCTGGCTCAGTCTCGTTCCCTCCTGTAAATTTCCTGGAACGATGCCTCCCGAGTTCGGCTGAGGAGATCGAGCGGGCGGATCCTGCGGGTCAACCCACCTGAAGTACGCAGATCATGGAATCGCTGCCAGGCACAACATCTTCAAGATGCCATTGCAGATCATCATCCTCATCCATCAGTCTCTCAGTTCCGTAGTCAGGGGGTTCCCCACTAGCAACAAGGCGATGATCCAATTGTGGGCTTCTAGTATTTATTTTACTATGTACATGTAACAAACAGATCATGATAAGCCAGTTGGATGCGGACGGTGGAGTTGGCTATAACGCCATATATCCCTACGCACTAGAGAATTTTGGGCATCCATTCTGGGGGCCTCCGCCATCGATCGACCCGTCAGCCGTCAGCCGTCCCAAGTCCAATACAAAATTCCCGAAAACCACTCAAACTAACACGGCCATGACCATCTCTTGAAGGATTGACTCAGTGCCCCTCAAGGACATATTATTTTCTGCGATCGGCTACCAGGCTCGGGTAGGTATTTGAGAGGCACATCATTTCGTCCGAACGGCGGGAAGGACAGATCAATTTCATCTCGGCCTAAGTAAGCAGGGAGTGGAAGATACCTGCGTTCACAAAATCCAACAGAGCCCCGCGTTTACACTATGGAGTCTACATCAGAACCCTCGATTACATGACGAGCGATTAACTCTCTTCAATGTCCCAAACAAGCCAAACATCCCTCCCAACGAGCAATTTCTCATCCTCAACCCTCACACTTCTCGTTCGTCTACAATATGCAAAGGACATAGGCTGCTTCAAAGTGGGGAGCCGCCACGCCATCATCAATCACGCTAACCGATATGCCTGGCATGGTATGGCCCGTGGAGAAGGGCTGGGGAAGGAGGGGAGGGAGTTTTTCTCCAGAGAAAATGATGGGGTTTGCAAGGGGAAATAATCTGACAGCCACTAGCCAAAGCTTGTCTCCCCCCCTCGCCCACTGTGACCTCACTGGAATATGTAGCTGTTCCATTTACCTCTGGAAGACGAAAATCATTGGATACCTACTTGCCCACAAAGGTACGCAGCAAATTCAACGAGAGAACTGTCAATAACTGGCTGCATTGTATGACTAAGTACAACGGTACAGCGTGCCACTGTTGGTTCCGTTGAGCCAACCCACAGCGCTGCAGGTACCAGGGCCAAGTGCCGAAAGCTTCATCTGGCAAGAATGCCGCGCAGCTTCAACGATTTGTGTCAAAGGGTCTCCAACCTGCACAATAATCGCGAACAATAGCATGGCGGCAGGGTATCTCGGCATGTCAAATTCCCGTCTATCTAGATACCCCCTGGATAAACATTCTTAAGTGACCAAGTCACGGGAGGCATCAATTACAATGTAGGTCATGATTGCCCAGAGACGGCTTTCGCTGTTGACCACAGGCAATAAGATGTCCCCTCGCCCTCAGCAGCCTTGTTGCCAATTGTCCCATCAGGAATCCCCAAGATCCCAATGGTCCCGTTCTTTCATCCATCAAGATCTTGCTTCGCTGAGAGTCTCCCTTTCGCTCAACCCGCAGTAGCAGCTGCAGGTCCCGATTGCATATTGATGCGTTATCCAGAGTAAGCAATCGACCGTTGCCTCCTGACACCGTGCAAGTAACTAGTCGTGCTGTTTTCCATGGTAAGCATCGGCTTGGTGGGATGCATACTCTGATACCCATTGGCTCGAAAGCCAAGCAAATTGGCGGCTTATTGTCACTCACACCTTCTTCTCCTTTTCTCATTTCCATTTTTGGGTTGTTTTTTTTGGCGGCTTCAAATCTACTGTCACAGCACAACCAGACCTGAAATGTCCCTCGTCAATCGCCATGCCTGTCGACTGAAACACTCTACTTCTGGCGGCCCCGAAAATCCGAGCACAGACTCTCCCAAGAGCAAGGCAAGATCTCGAAAAGTCTCCCCAAACCAGAACCCCTGGTCCGAACCGCCGTGTTGCGCGAGTCCGAGCCGAACTGGCCCTAAAAGTCCGGCGAGAAACTACTCGGCAAAAGCTTGGGCCACAGCATCGGGCTCCGAGCATGAGCGGCCCCTGTGGGTCCTCGACTAGCCCCGAATCGGCGCCCCGGGCGTGCGTCTTTGCAAGGATTCAGGCCGCAGTTGTCTGCCTGATTTTAGGCCCGCCTCCACAGCAGTCACCAACGACCAACGCCCAGTCGTCTGATCCTTGGCCCGTCTGACGGAGGGGGCGGCCTGGGCTCTGGTGTGGTGCCACAGTCCTATAAATCCTGTCAAATTTCAGCTTACTACGCATAATTATGCATGAACTCTCTCGTACAACCCACGAAACTCTAGTCTGTTGGGCACAGGACGTGGAAGCTTCGTAGCTGGGCTTGGGGATTATACCAAAGCTCCGACCCTTCTGCAAAAAAAAGGAAAGGAAAGAATGGCCACCGACGAGTCCGGCGACTCGATGCGGGTCGCCCAGCCGCCATGCCAGCGATGGCACCGCAGGGCCCCGATCGAGGTGCTCGACAAGATCGCGGAGGACCTCTTGCTCGACGACATCCGCAGTTTCCGCCTGGCCTGCAGGGCGCTGTCCGAGAAGCTGGCCGGCCGCCGCTTCCGGACCTTCTTCCACGCCAAGACGACAGACCTGACGCCCGAGAGCCTGGCCTCGCTCTCCGCCTTGCTGGGCGACGCGCAGTACGGCCCGCTGGTGAAGGTGGTACGCCTTCAGGCGGTCGTGTACGACCCTTCGCTGCTCGAGTCCATCCTCAAGACGGGCAAGCGCCACGTCGTCGAGCAGCAGGGGGTCTTCACGCACTCCACGACGCACGCCTGCACGCCCGAGGAGCTGGCAGTTGCGCAGGCGTCCCTCGACTGGCTCAGCGCCAGGCAGCAGGCTAGGCTACAGTCGGAAAGGTTCGAGGCCGTGACGGGCCTCCTCTCCGAAGCCCTGGGGAAGATCCCCGGGAGGCTCGAGATCCTGGAGCTCGACGCGGTCGTGCAGAAGGATCGGGGACCACCGGCGCAGGCGTGGGAGGGCGAGTTCCTCCCGGTGTGGGTGCGCGCCGCCGAGGTGTACCGCGTGGCCATGTCGGCCGTGGCAAGGAGCGGCGTCGAGGTCGCCTTCGTCTCCGTGTACCAGGCCGCCCGGCGGTGCAGCGTTGACTCGGTCGAGGTCACGCGCCACCTGGCCCAGCTCCAGGCGGACGCCGCCGCGGCCTCGGCCTCGGCGGCGGGCAGCAGCGGCGGCGGCGGCGCGGCGGGGCTCTCCGGGATCAGGGCCTTCGCCATCAGCACGTCGACCCGCGTGCGCACCGACATCGGCGAGGTGGCGGCCGCCAGGGAGAACCTCGAGGGCATGGAGCGCATCTGGCACGAGTCCTTTGGCGGGTCCACCAAGGGCGACCTGTACGGCGCCGAGGACCCGGAGGCGCAGGACCCGGACAACTTCGTGGGGGTGGCCGGCTTGGTCAGGATGATGCCGAACCTCGAGGAGCTGGACGTGCATCTCTACGACACCATCAACGGGCCCAGCAGGGTGTACGCGCGCCTCTTCGAGGCCATCGCCGAGGGCGTGACGCTGCCCAGGCTGAGGGCGCTGATGCTCCGGGGCCTGCCCGCCACCGAGGCGTCGATGCTCTCCTTCCTCGAGCGCCACAAGTCGTCGATTCGGAGCATCGTCCTGATGGAGCTGCGCCTCACCTGCGGGGCCTGGCGGCCCATCTTCGAGCTCCTCTCCGATCGGGAGGCGATGCCGAACCTGGAGAGCCTCGTGCTGTCGAACCTGTGGTCCGCGAGCGGCTTGATCAACCTGATTCCCGCGGCGAGGGAGCTCACAAAGGAGGAATGGGCAGCCGTCAGGCAGAACGGCGGCGGATTCCCCTGCCTCGACGGGGCGATGGTGCATACAAGGGAGTTCGGGCCTGAGGTGCTCAGGTCGCAGGGCGAGCTGGTGTTCCGCCCGCCACCCGAGCAGCGGCCAATGGGCTCGCCGCAGCTGCACAACTGGCGGACGAGGAGGAGGGCGGAGTACGGGCCTCCGTAATAATCTCATGTAAGCTGCCTAACACAATTAAGGCGGGACGGCATTGCGTAGAGGTCGTTATCTTTCTGGGACGCGATCAGTTGGAATTTGCGTCTTGTTTTGGACCATCACAAGGACAGGATCTTCAGAGTTTGGCAAAAGTACGAAATAAATTGGCGTAAAAAAGTGAGCTAGCCAATGGAAACGTTATATGGGATCCATTAGACTGTATCGTTCTGTTTGCGAAGCACAAAACGAGAAGACTGCGCACCAATTGATGGGCGGCAAGGACATCGGCCTGAGCAAGCGGGGTATCATCATGGCTTTGCAAAGAAACAAGAACTGGCGCGTGTGCAAAACGAGATGAGAGAGAGAAGAAAACCGAAAAGAAGACAGTCGGCACGAAGAGCAAGTAGTAGGCGGGCTGTTTCCTAAGGCTCAACCAGCAGAGACAAACGTTCCAGGGGCACTCTTGGCCAACAGACACCAACGGACACCAACACCGCGTGTGCACGTCCCATCAATCAGACGACTGGTCCATTCATGATCCCAAGAGAATTTCCCCGCGGTGCACGCGCTTTGGGCCAGTCTCCTCCCACTCTTCGGGGGGTGTCTTGCGTTTCCCCGATGGGCTACTGAAGAGGTCAGTCGGAGCAGTTTCATGTGCTGCAGAAGACGGGCCAGTGCTGTCTGTCTCTTCCGCCTGGTCACGGCAGAGGTCGGAGCACTGCAGGGCACTCCGAACAGCTTCGGGCTCGGAGCGGGATTCGCTGATAGTAGATGGCGCCTCAGGAGATGGAGAATGGGGTTCACCTGATACTAGAGGTATTGGCCTAACTGATGCTGGCGACGTCGGCGACGACTGCGGCCCTGGGGATGGAGGCTGCAGGCTTGAGCCAGCATGCTCAGACTGAGAGATTTGGCGGATCTCGGGAGAGACTTCTTCTGGATCGGAAGCCGCTTCCTGCGAAACTGGCGAAGGCGGGGCTGTTGGAGAAACCGCCTGTGTAGCATCAGCGGCCAGGGCTGATGTCACTTTATCGGAGGGGACCGAGTGGCTTGTCGGTGTGCTAGCGTCCTGGACCTGAGGTCCCGGAGATTCTGTCATTGAAGGCGGTAATCCTTCTGCGCCGTCTGGCGTGGTTGCCTCAATGAGGTCACCAGGGTTGGGAGAGTATCCCAGGTCCAAATCCATGGAAAAAATGGGGTACGAGAGCAGCTCAGCCGCGGTAGGTCGATCGGAGGCTCTGGGTTCGAGGGTGTCCAGGATCATCTCGAGCATCGCGTCGGCGACACTGGGCCACTCCCATAGCCCAGGAAGCATACGCCTTAGCTTGCGGCGACGTTCTTCTCGGGTAAACGAGATGAACTTCTTGTGGCCCTGAAAGCGTTCTAAGTGAGAATCCCCATCAAAGCGTGATAGCAGAGGCTTACCGGCCAACAACTGCCAGAAGATGCAGCCAAGTGCCCAGATATCAGAGGCGGTGGAAGCGATGCCTTGATCGATAAGCTCTGGTGGTGTGTTTCGGGAGTGGGTACGGACCCCAGCCTTGGTGCCAATGAATGCTTCTCCAAAGTCGAGGAGCTTGAATTGGAGCTCATACAAAATCCCTCGCGTATCTTCGGGACTCCCCTGGTTCACTGAGTACACTCTCACGCGGTTCTCAGAGTACACTGTTGTCGGCACACCCGGAGGAATCAGCGATCTATCCATCCTCCTAACCAGATGTGCAAGAGAGTCCGGTTGAAAATCGAGTTTGCTGATCATTTCTTCCTCGGTCAAGTCAGAGAAGTTGGGAAGGGCCAGGACCCAGTTGTCCATATCGAGATCTGGGGGCATCAGAGGGTCAGCTGGTGCCTATTAAATAAGAACCAAGGGTAGGCAGGAAAAGCAAGACCTAGCCGAGGCAGGACATACCACCATGCGAGATACCCTGAGAATGTATGTATTTGATCGTTTTGACGAGCTGCCTGAATAGGCAGACAATCTCGCTCATTGAGAGCTCCTCATGCTCTGCAATCTCTGACAATGTTGGGCCGGCCACTTCGAGGACGAGACATTGATGGACGCCGTTGGGGGATGCATGGTTGAATGCGTCGAATATCTCGATGATGTGCCGCCCGACGTGATCGCGGCAACTCCCCTGCATCAGTTTTCGAAGAAAGAGCTCCTCGCCGGCGGGGTCATCGGTGGGAGTATCTGTACCGCGAAAGATCTTCAGGGCGACGTACTTCGGCGACGGCGACGGATGCTGGCTGCGCAAAATAATCAAGTCAGTGAAAATGATTCAAATTGGGATTTGGCAGGCCTTGCCCCGTCACGTACCTCGGGCATTCGTCCACAGCCAGCCATACCGTCCCGTAGCCACCCCATCCGAGGAATGACATGACTCGATACCGATCGTTTAGCACCTGCCTAAGGTCGATGGGGCAGAAGTGATGCTTTCCATATCGGAGGAAGCGCTTATCAAGCACGAACCCAGGAATATGAGGACTGTAAATGATTCTTGGGGTGTGGTCGAGAATATCGCCCGGCCCGAGGCAACCTTCTTTGTAGTTGAAGTTGTCCATCGGTGGCGAAGAGTGAGGCGACCCGAGAAGCAGGCAAGTAACAGCGTCCGGATTGGCAGGGGAGCAAATCAATCCATTCGCCCATGTGGGCTAAGAAGTACTTAAAGAGAACGAGAGAAATGACCTGAGAGGCGGATGAGGAAAGGTTGAGCCTAGGAATTGTCTAAACCTTTAAACGTTCACGAGTCACAACCACGTCATCGCCCGGAAGCGGGGAAGTCATGCTGGCAGGCAACATGAAAGGTTACCGTCCCGTTTCCACACATGCGTGCTTGCCAACTTGCCCCAATCCCCTCAGGCAGGAGCCGAGCCCCACTCTCGATACCAGTTCACTGGCTCACCCTAGGGATAGAATCTGCTCAACGCGCCTCGAGGGTCAGCCAGCCTTGTCGCCCAACCCAATGACGAAAAAGCCGTCCAGCGGATTCGCCTGTTCTGTGAACCTAGTTAGGTATCCTGCCCGCTCGCCGTGCTTGACAGGGAAGCTGTACTCGGGCGGTTTAGGCAAGCCATACAAATTCGGGAACATGGTGTCCTTCGGATGTACCACAAGTTCTAATATTATATGCAGGCCACTCCGAGGTGGTAATGACGAAGCATCTGTCACCAATGTCACCGTCGCCAGGCGAAAGCTATGCATATTTTTTTTGTGGGACCAGATCTGAACTTTACCGTAAAGTCAGTTCAAGTGCAGCACCTCGGTTGTCAGGCTACAACAAGTTAACAATCACGGCTGCCTGGTTGCATAGCCATGTTCGCCGAGCGTCCGCTGCATCCACTCTGGAATGGGGGAACATCGCGTCGCCCCATATCAGACCCCCAGCAATCTGAAGTATCTGTGGATGGTATCAGTGCCATGGGGAGACAATGGATCCGCTCATGAGGCTCTCATCGTCTGGGGCTACAAACTCGCCCCGGCACACGGCAACAGCCGCAATCAGGCGGAGATCGCGAAATCGATGGACTGCATCGCGGAGTGGCTCCGACGTTTTCCGGTGGAAGACACGACCCTGCGCAGGTACAAGCCCACGAAAGTGATTGTGAGGTATGTGCAAATGGATCATCTCAGCCTTATCCCAGCCCTGCCTACGCAGCTACCTCCCGGCTACCTGCTTGGCTAATTACCCTGCTGCCTACTGGGCTACCTACCCAGTTACCTAGGTACCCTCTTGAATTCCCACCTGCCTTTCTACCTCTTGGGTTCATGTTCCCAGGAGACACGGTTGTTATATTATCCGGGGTCTTGCCCTCCTTTCCCGCTCTTCCTCTTTCTTCTTTCAGCATCTACACTCTCACATTGGGAGCAGCCATATGGATGAGCGGCACTGACGCTAAAGTACCCCCTACAAATCCTCAGATCTGCGTCAGGACACACAACTGGGACAGACACATAGACAGCTTCGAACCCCAACGGTACTGCATACGGCCATGCCGATTCATTCCCTCATCAGACAGTACAGTGTACCACAGATGAGAGTCCCGAAGACCCCAAATGCCTCACTGTCCACATATATACTGATGCCGATGGCATCTGTGACAGAGGCCGGGAGAGCATCTGGCAGGGCGAATCTACCTTTATAAAGGCCAATGTAATTGTTGCGGATAGTGACCACTCACCTAGGGGGGATTTCGACTATCTACAACTACCCAGACACTTCCCTCGCACCAGCGCCGACTCCTCACGCACCGGGAGCAGCGCCTGGTCCCACGGCGCTGCCCCTACCCCACAATAATCTGTCGTCTTACAGCACCGGCTTGAGCGTTCCGCAAGCACAAACGGCCCTACCGCCGCTGACAATCGAGCAGGGCGGCCGCCCGGCAGCTCCAGGTCTTACCCACCCAGCCTCCTCCATGGCCATCGACGCATCGTCTCCGGACGGCTGGTATCAAGACCCCTGGAGTAGCGGGCCTCGCACGAGATTGATATATATAGCTATATATAAGCAGATCGATGTCTACCGGTGTAGGACACCGTTCATGACTGGCGATCGGCGCTCTACCAGGCTCCCTAGAGCTGCCGAGATCCACAGCTGGCCATGCCCAAAATTCGAATAGCTAAGGACTGTTGTGACTAAAAGAGCAGGTGGTATATTCATATCACGTCTAAAGACTACCTACGGTTTATGAGGATATGATTACATGTGGTTAACTAAGGCTGCTACAGCTACATTATGAATGATGCTGTTAATAGAGTGCTTGTTCTCGCCCACCGCCTTGAAATCCACATAAGACGAGGAGCTGTGTATGATGCCTTCTTTTGAAATTATCAAGCTAATGAGTTTTCCTCTCCAGTAAAAGTATCTAGTATTACATAAAGCCAATCTGATGAGAGAAAGGTGCTAGTATCATCCGTGAATAGATCGGAGATAGAAGTCATTATCATGACAAAGGAAATAACTGGTGTGGATATCGCAAGAGGTCGAAGAGATCCGGCCATAAACTCTAGACTGCCAACTCCGGGACGAAAAACGCAACGACAAAAGAGACTGCTCCATCCTGATATTTGGAAGAAAAGAGGATGTGGTGGAGGCAAAGCAATCAACCAGATTGGGAGATACTGAAGGTGATGTTAAGTAACAGGAGTACAAACGAGGGTGAATCTCGTTGTGTTATTGAAAGTAAAGGGAAAAAATTAGCCCATTGTGGGCACCACAGTTCACGGTTCCAGATGACGTGTTTCGCACGTGGTTTGATGGGGAAGGGGGGATGTGTCCTGATCACCGGGGGAGCTGCATCAAAGCAGTCTCTCGGTCACCTCGACTAGACCATTAGGAAGTCTTTACTGGTCTCCGTTGACGTTGGACTTGGCGATGGCCTTCTCGCGCTCGACGCTGGACATCTCGCCCGCGAGCCGGCCGAACTGCCACTCCGGCAGCGTGATCCCCGTCTGCTCGTTGATGGTGGTCATGAGCGGCGGCAGCATCTGGTAGACGTTGCGCATGGTGTCGATGCCGGAGCCGCCCTGGCCGCCCTCGGCGCCCGCCTGGCTGCCCGTGTTCCAGACGCTGATCTTGGGCTGCAGGCCCTGGACGGCCGCGGCGTTGGCCTTGGCCAGCTCGACGTAGGTGCCCTTCTCGATCATCAGGTACTGCAGCAGGCCGGCGGGGCCGCCGAAGGCCTGCGCCATCTTCCCGTACGCCTCGGCCATGGCGGACATACCCTCGGCCTCCTTGCGCACCTTGATCAGGTGGGCCTCCGCGTTCTTGACCGCGGCATACGACCAGGCGTCGGCGTCGTTCTTGGTCTTGTAGGCGGCCGCGTCGGTGTTCTTGGTCGTGCGGCTGAAGTCGGCCTGGGCCTGCGTCTCGGCGTCGATCTTGGTCTTGTAGGCGGCCGCGTCGGTGCTGCGCGTGCTCTTGTCGAAGTTGGCCTTGGCCTCGGCCAGCACCTCGTAGGCCTTTGCATCGGCCGCCTGCTGCTTCGCCTCACGGGCGATGGCGGCCTTGACGACATCTGTGGCACGCAGGCGCTCCATCTCGGCCGCGGCCTTCTTGACCTGGACCTCCCTCTTGAGGTCCTCGTCCTTGGCCTCGGTCTGGCGCGTCGCCTCGATGCGAGAAATCTCGACATCTCGGTTGAGCGTGGTCTTGCGAGTGGCGAGGTTCGCCTCGGCCTGCGCCCGCTCGATGTCACGATCCGTCTTCGCAACAGCCGTCTCGGCGTTGATCTTGGCGATCTCACGGTGCTCCTCGCCCTTCCTCTGGGCCTCGCCAACGTTACCACGCAGCTGTGCCTCGGCCACGTCGATACGGGCTTGGTTGGTAGCACCCTCGTGGGCCTTCCTCGAGAGACTCTCGAAGTAGCTCGAGTTTGGTGCATCTTTCAGCTCCTTGACGTTGGCGTTGTAAATCTTGAGGCCGAACTGGTCGAGCTCTCCGCGGATGTTGCGGAAGATGCGGCGCTTGAAGACCTCGCGCTCAGTGAAGATCTCCTCCATAGTCATGCTAGAGACCAGCACGCGAGTCTCACCCTCGATGATGCCCTTGACGATGTTATCGAGGAACTGGTGCGCGTCGGTGGTAGTCTTCTTGGCATCATTGCTCGCGAGCAACATGGCGTACTTCATCAGGGCGTCCCCGCGATCCTCTCGCCGGTGCTCGCCAATGCTCCCGTGGGATGGGCCCTGGAGGTCTCCGCCCGCCGCGTCGTCATCGGGGTGGCTTCCAGACATGAGACCTTCCTCGGCGCCTGCGGCGCGCTGGTTGGCCCCGCGCTGGTTGACGTCCGGACCAACGGTGAAGACGACGGGCAGGAGAAACTGGAGCTTCTCCTTTGTCATCGCCTGCAGGTTCATGGCGTAGTCGTGCGGCTGCACGCTGAATCGCATGCACCGCTGGAAGGGGAGGACCCATGCTGCCTTGGTGATCTTGACATTGTTGATGCCCATACCAGTGATGGCCAGATACTCATCCGGCGCCGCGACGCGGTACGACATTTTGGCGGGTTGGGGGAGAGCAAATAGAAGTGAGTGACGATGTCGGGTTTGCTTTTCGCGGTGTTGCGGCGCTCAGAAGCTTGTTCGGGGTATCAAGGGGAAGGAAGGGATAGTTGTCACGGCTAGTAAAAAAGGTTGGCCAAGTATGGGGACGGGGGGAAAAAGTGGTAGAAGAGGGGGAGAGACCGAACTTAAATATACAACCAGAAGAGTGAGAAAAGGGCAGTGGTGAATAGGTTTCAGTATGCGGCGGCTGGATCCTGTTGGAGGCTCAGACCGAAAGGGACCTTGGTACCTAAGGTAGGTTTGACTTCTTGGCGGCTTGGTCTCCTTTGAGCTTTGTGGTTGACGGAGGCTTAGAGTCGGGAACAAAGAGGAGCTATTTCTTTCGGCCGATGGCGTAGATTCCGACGTGAGCAAATTGCGGATGTTGGAGCTTCTGGTGAGCGTCACTCGGAGGTGGAAGGAAGCCTGGTGATGCCGCGATCAAATACCAACGGAACCGGGCCTGTATGAGGTTGTGGGCACTGACTCTCGTTAAATATCCGCGATGCCAGCCACATGATGGCGGCACGCGGTAGGCCTCTTCCAACCAGTCTCTCCTAATCAGAAGGATCTCTTTCCCGAGCATAAACATCCGTCTGATCCGTTGAACGTATCAACATTGTCGCACGGTTTGTCGAATCATAGGAGGTTCGTGTAACGGCCTAGGACGGCTGCTGGGAGAGGGTCCTCAAGAAATGTTGGACCCACCCCACCAGGACAGGCTCGATCGAGATTGGGGCCAGGTATGGTGGCTGAGCTGAGGCATACCCGCCTGAGCGTCTGCTAAATGACGGCCTGGAATCCACCTAATTGGCAGTGGCTACTGGGGGCCCCACTCAGTAAAGCTCCAGGACGTGCAGCAATTGGACCTAGTCCACCCGACTGCTGTACCCGGCGCTGGGGGGTGGTTTGATAACCTTGACGGATGCGGTCCATTCCAATTGATGTGTCCCAGCAAGTACGCCTAGTACGTGGTGCCAATACTACAAACAAGCACACTAATTTGACAATGCCACACTGCGAAAGAGGACACCAACAAGAAACCTCATCTCCTTGGCCTAATCGCCAGACCGAACATCGTCATTTGACTCACCACGCGTATCATCATCAGCGTTAGCATATCGGTGGACGGAAGGCTCAGTGACCTTCAGACTCTGCCTCACACATGGAGCTCTCTCAAGCTGAGGGAGATAGCCCTGGAGTCTCGTCCGAATATCAAGCGGCTTGCATTTGGGATGACCTCTCTCGTCACCGAGGAGGGATGAGGAAGCAGAACCCATACAAGCCGGGCGAAAGCCCCACGGGTCCGGGCAGAGCTCTTGACACGCAGGTCTATCGAGGTAGGGTGGTTCCAGTTTTCCCACATTCGGGCTCTAAAACATGGAGAATTCGCGCTGGTGTCCCTTTAGGTGCAATGTGCAATGGCTTCCTAGCGGCTCTCTCTCCTACTGGTTGATTAAGGGCGCGCTGCATGGAACCAGACGCCACGTCTGCAACGTCCTGGCATACTGTGATACGTCCTGTTAAACAGCAGAATCCCACCTCGGTCGCCATATCCGGCGGGAATCTGCTTCAGGCGTCAGCCGCAATAGCAAACAGGGGACCGAAGGGTTCTCCCCACTTGATATTCTGCCTAACCGCGCCGTGGCAGATTGTAATTTTACAAGTTATTCGGTACCGGTTTATCGACTCGGTGACACCAGACAGCGTCCAGTCATCGACGGGAGGTTTCAGATGTTTTTGCTATTATCGGGGAATACTTGGCTGCTTGGTTGTGAAATCATACGGAACAATATTCCACATCCCATCAACGCGCATCGAGATCTCCCCACAACACATAGCCCATCTGCTCAGATCTTGGCTGCATTCTGGTCTCCACCTCGACCCCTACGGATACACCCTCCTGGTGTCCCACCAACGGTTTGTACCCGCCGCCTTGCAGAATGCCTTGGAATAAGGACCCTGGAGTCCCGAATCCGCCCGAAGTGCCTACCGCTGAGCCCTTCGTCGATCTCCCTCAAACCGTACTCTTAAATCGCCGGGGTCGCCTGGCATTAGCCCCGAGTGGCTGTGGGCCTATGTCTGTTCTCAACCTCTTTCAACAACCCCACTACCAAGAAGCAGTAAGTGGGCTGAGGACCCCCCCGTGACACTCCCAAGCTTCCTGCCAACGCTGTCACTTTCCACATGTGCATCTTCTGGAATATTTCGCAAAGCATCGGTTACTTCCCACAAATCTATCTCCTCCAGCCAAAGGGAGCCACTCCTAGCTAGAACTCTATTCGGTTAAGCGGCACAAGCCTCATTCAAGAGCCAGCGATCATCCCGTGTATATGGTTTTGTGGTGTGGTCACTTGATCCCGAGATACTCCCAAGCGGAAAGTTGTTGTCTTGTCAGTTGCTCCATTATCAATTCATCCCGCTTCCTAGGCAGTTCGCTCCTTCCGGCTTATCGGCAAATATCTAGTTGCTCAATCTGGGCCTTCGTCAGGGGGCGAGCATTGAGTTTGTCGTCTGCGAGAATCGAGGTCGTCTTATGTTGGGAAACTCTACACAACTTAGCTTAGGTACCAACGAGAAGGGTTCATAGTCATTACAACAATCTCGCCTAAGCAGAACAGAGCATCCCCGGAATGGTCAGACCTTGTCTCATCGGTCAGTCACAATGTCAAAACAAGCAGCAGAGGATCTAGCCCCTCCGCCATACTCAGAGACCCCCTCCTTTCCCCGAGGCGCCCCTCATCCCAACCCATCCCTCTACACATCCCACCTCGCGGCGCACCTCACCAGCCTGCCCGACCGCCTCCGCGAGTCGAAGCAGGCCCACTCGGCCCAGCAGGCCGCCGACGACCTCGACCTCGTCACCCGCATCATCCCCCACATCGAGGCCTTCCTCGCCGACATCACCTCCCTCCCGCGCTCCCCCCCGCTCGCCGAGCTGACCCTGGTCCCCGCGCCCGCCGTCTCGCCCGGCTGGTCCCTGAGCGGCGCGGCTGAGCGCAGGAGGGAAGGGGAACTCGTCCAGGTCGCGCGCGTCGAGGTCCCCGGCCCGCTGTCCCTGGGCGACAAGAAGGGCGGCATCGCTAACAGCAGCACCGCGGCGCCCGTCGGCGCCGCCGCCTACTCCGCCACCACCTCGGGCCTGCCGCCGGAGCGCGACTGGAGCGCGCCGCAGTTCGACGAGTGGGGCCGCGAGGTCAACGGCGCCGGGCCCACGTCGGCGGCGGGGTCGGGCGCGTCTGCGGGGCAGGAGGCCGGGTCCTGGTGGTGGCTCGACGAGCAGCAGGCCCAGCGGCTGGCGAGGGTGCTGCAGCCGAGTCGGCCGCCCGCGAGGGTGGAGCGGAGGGCCACGCAGCAGGCCGCCGTAGTGGTGCAGCCGGCGGCGGCGGAGGATAGGAAGGGCATCTGGCGGTGGGGTAAGAAGAAAAGTTCGGCCGGGGACTCTTCTGCGTCCTCTACTACGTCTTCGACCCCGGCCACACCCACCCCGAAGTCCCCCAGTCTCATTTCCAGCGGAGCAATGGAGGCGTCTGAGCGGGTCAGAATGGTGGTCAGGCCTGAAGAGGTCACGTTTAATAAGGAGAATGAGCTCGGGCTCTTGGAGAGTTTGAGTGGGTTTGGGATTGTCGTTGTGGTGACGATCGGGAGAGGGTGAGTATGAGTCATGGCTTGGCTTGGGAGCTGCGAGGCACACACCTGGTGCCTGCTCGGGTAGTCATTAGTGCTCATAGCCCGTCGAGGAGTATGAGACCAATTGTTTCATACACCAAATCCGCAAGACGACAGGGATTCATGACACGATCACCTAATGTATATCCATGTTCCTTAGTAGGACCGATCATGCATTATACATTTATACTCCTTAGAAGCAGAGGTCTCCGACCGCAGCAAGATGATACAAAGAGGGAAATCTCAACACATGGACCGGGGACGGACATGACACTCCGTGACGGAATCACAGCTAGAAGTAAGCACATCAACCAAACCGAATCCCCGCACCGGGCTCCCATTTCCCACCCACCGGCCCGCTGGCACCACTTTGCTTCTGCTGCTGGTGCTGCCCGCCGCTCGGGTCGCCGCCGGCCGAGCCCTCGCCGAACTTGATCTCCATGGCCGGAGACCACATCTGTCCGACCTGGGCCGCGGGGACAGGACGCGGCTGCTGCGGCGGGAAGCCACCGGCGTCGGCCCAGGACTGTAGATGCGGCTCGGCAGGCGGGCTGCGCGGTGCCGCCATGGCGCCGGGGGGCGGCTGTTGCTGATAGAACTGCTGCGGCGATGGCTGGGGAGGCGGCTGGTTCAAGGTGAGGGAGGAGAGTGGGGGCATTGAGATTTCGCTAGCAGGGTTGTCAGCAGCTGGTTAGATGATGTATCTCCTAGTGAAGGGTACGTGAACTGAAAAGGAAAAGGACAAGAAAAAGCAGGAGGGGGATAGGCAGGCGGTACTCACTCCTCCAAGCTTCTCGCATCCTTTCGCCTCTCGGCGACCCAGGAGCGACATTGATCTCGAAAAGGGCCGACAATCCGGCTTAGGTCGTTGTAGAACTTCCTCCCGACCTCGACGTTGCTCACAATCTCCTTGTACTTATAGAAAGCTGCGTCTAGCTTCTGCAGCGCGGCCTCCCTCTCCCTCCCGCCGGTCCTGTCCGCCCCCGCGCTCCGCTTCTGCGCCTCAAACTCGCGGTTGACGCGCGTCACCTCGTCTAGGCACCTGGCTTGCTCCTCGGACTCGCGTTCCACGAGGGCTAGGTCGTCCTCGTAGAGCGAGTCGAGCCGGCGCTCGAAGAAGTCGTCAAAATGCGCCGCGGCGAGCGGGGTGTTGGGGTAGGCCCGCTCGAGCCTGGCCGCCTCCCGGAGCATCTCGGGCTTGATGTCGTCGGCCCGGCTCCGCTCCCGCAGGGACTCAACCCGCTTGCGCCGCCGCGACTCGAGCCGGAGCACGTCGTTGTACGCGCCCCGCAGCCGGCCCAGCGCCGGCTTGACGGCCTCGGGGATCTCGGTCCGCCGGCTCGAGGGGACGAAGTCCATCAGCGCCCGGTCCGAGCCCGCCAGCACCAGGAGCGTCCCCTCCACGGCGGCGAACTTGTCCCGCACGATGCCGTCCGACGAGGTCGATCTCTCGAAGTAGCCGCTCACCTCGGCCGCCTGCGCCCACAGCTTGGCCCCGCCCGACGGCTCGGCTCGAGATTCGGGCCGCGTCCAGCGCTGGGTGCCGTGCTTCCGCCGGAGACGCTGGTCTTCCTCCTCTTCCGCCGCAAGCAGCGACGTACCTTCCTCGAACACAGCCCTGTCGCTTGCCCGCAGCTTCTCAATGTCCGCAAAGGAGCGGTGGATGCGATTGATAGCGTCCGCCTGGCGTATCTCCTCTACGTGCTGGACGAGGGAACCTGGCAGCCCGAGGGGCTTCTCCAGTGCCTGAAGGGATCCTGGCAGGTTGAGCGACGAGAACACCTCGTGCAGCTTCTCCGTCAGGACCTCCAGCTCTTGGATGATGTTCTGGTTGACGAGCCGGTCCCGCCTCTCCTCGTAGATCGAGACAGCCATGTGGACTGCGAAGGGGACCAGCTTGTTGAAGAGGGCTGGGCCAAAGTCGGCATGATCGCCGAGGAAGTCGTACGGGGAGGCAATCTGGTCCGGCACCCTCGCGACGGCCAGGTTTGCGCGGTCCAGGATCTTGAGCTCCGACTTGGCCGGGACGGGGACCAGGTATATGACGTCGTTGTCGCGCTCCGCCCTCTTGAGGTCCTCCTCGGCGCGGCTCTTCAGGCTCTTGAGGTCGTCCCCGACGCTGCTGCTCAGGTACCCGCCCTTGGTCTCCCTCAGCCCTTCGTTCGCGCATGCGACGGCGTCCTTCAGCCTCGCGATCTCCTCGCCGTACTTGCGCTTCTCGAGGCAGTCCAGGGCGGCGCGGTACTGCGCAGCGGCAGCGAAGTGGTGGTGTTTCGCGCTGATGTGATGGATCCAGGCGGAGCTGATGGACTCACTCTTCATGGCAGCTTCGGCTGCAGAGTTGTAAAGGTCAGAGACCCGGGCCGCCAGCTTGGCTATCGTCGCGTCCTTGTAGCCCTCCGTCACGGCCTTGTGCCAGAAGCACTCCTGGCTCTGAGCCAGCATAAGCTGCATCAGCGATTCGAGGGTATACTCATCCATGTCGTCTGGGGGAGTCGCCATGCGCAGATCCGGCAGCACCGCTGTCTTCATGTGACTTAACACGCCAGCCGTCTGTGAGTAGTAGCTGGCCGCGGCTTTGATCCCGTTGACATCGCCGCTCGAGTTCGTTGATATTGCTAGCTGGCAGTAGAGCGCAGCTAGGTTGTACAAGACGTTCATGAGCTCATATTGGAGGTTATTCTGTACCAGTGGCCTCTCCGTGTTGTAGCCGAGCGCTGGGTACCATGTGAAATCCGCGCCGATCTAGCCGGCCGAGAACCCCATCAACCATCATGTCAGCCCATGTTTCAGAACAAGGAGGTGTGTCGGCAGCATTGCTAACGTAAACATTCACATGCTTTGTCGGTGGCGGGGCGTCTTTACATCGATGGGAAACTTGCCGCTGATCCACACCAGCTGGGCGGCGTAGGCTTGTAGCTTCTTGATACCACTCGGGTGGGCTTCGCGGACGTTCACAGCGTCTCGCCGGAGGGCATCGATGACCTCGATGTCCTGCCGGAACATGTCTGGGTGCTGGTCATATTTCTTCGAGATGTACTGTCGGACCGCAGAAGCATACGTCAGGTGTGTGGACTTCCGAAATGGGATCGCTAGCTGATTGGACGTTTTTCTAGGTGGACGAGCAGGGTGGTTAGAGACAGGGGGAGGTTGGTTGCGGTTGTTCGACGAATTAGAGAAGTCGCGACTTACGAGGCCATGGTGGGATGTCTTTAGTGCGCGCCCTAACCTCACCTCTCTGGAGTTGGGGGATCAGAGCCTTCGCAAATGCTGTGTTTTGCCCTTCTGTAGACGGGCTCTGGTGGTCCTCCTCGGTGCAGTGACGGGGATGACCTCATTCACCCAGTCGCGTTCAGATAGGTTTGGCGGGGTATTTCGCGATGCGGGGGTGATTGGCCAGCCGCATAAGGTTTACAGGGGTCCAGGTGGTAGTGATCCTTGCGCCTGATATATTAGGCATGTAATTTGCTCCTCCCCAGGCATCAACTTTCTACCAGCCAGGTGCCGACCTTCCCTGTTGCGTTTTTCTCATGCGGCTCCCCTGAGTCCTCTCTACCACATCGTCTGTCATCATCACCAGAGCCCTCGCAATCCCGCCAGTAGGTGTTATTTCCAAGCCAATTAATGGTCCATTACACAGAGTCCCTTTTGGCGTTACCTAATCCTTTGTCGTGTTGAACTAGCCTTGCTTCCAACGTTCCGACGGAACGCCCCACGGTTCCTCGGGTGAGAGAGTCCGTACAGCCAAGAAGCTCCTTCGTCGGTTCTGTCATGAGTCCTGTCATCAGTCCTGACATTACCTCATGCATCACGCTGCAGCTGTATATGAAATCGCATAGGTAGGTAGGTATCTCTACGCTTACCCAAACACAGTTGGTCGGGTGTCTCGTATCTTCTAGCTTCATGGTCCTTTTGCGACACCTCAAACTTGGCAACATCCTAGTGGTCCCAACAGCTCGAGTTCGGCTTGTTAGCGCCCTACCTACCTATCTAGCTACTTGCCCAGGGCATTTTTTGGTTTGTTTTGTTCAGCTTTCCTGCATCTTCTTCCTCGTTGACATCAGCCACTTGCCATTGTGTGCTTGCATTTGTGCTTCTACATTTGTATTTGTCTCGGGCCCGTTTCCCCATGGGAGACGTCGATTTTCATTCTCCCATTTTGAAGGCGTTACTCGTCACCAGGGCGCCGCCGTACTGTGTCCAATAGCGGGCGTCATTAGGTTGTCAGACGTTTCTGAAGCGGCCATCTCCATGTCGTCCTCTCGGGTGGTACTTGGTGCCAGTTGCACTGCTATATCCCCAGAGCCCGCGAGAGGCTGGCCACCAACCACAGCCGAGCAAGCAGCTAGGGTGCTGGGTCTACATTTTCAGTGCGTTTTATCTCCCACGAAGTCCCTCAAGCTATCCCATGGCCGAGCCGTGACGTGGGGTCACCGCCTGTCCCCCGATCGCCCATCAGGCAGTCAAAACAACATCATCAAATGTCAGAGCAACCTAGGCTGCTCATGATGGACGAGTGCCTCCCATGCGGCTCAGCTACTCGGCGAATACAGCACAAATGAAGAAAAAAAGGCCTCATTGGACGATCATCAAACCAAGCTTTTGGACAACACCAATTCCTGGACCGCCATGTGATGTTCTCGCGACCACGGCTCCTATTGCCGAGCCAGGATATGGATGTGGCGATCAGCTCTCTCCTGTGGTGCACCTCTAGCCCCCATGCTCCAGGCTCCAGTCTTGATTCCGGCCGGTCATGGCCAGGCTTGCCACAATCCCCCCCCTTGAGTGCCCGTTCGGTACCGGGACTGCCTCGAGTCACCGATTGGCCTGAAGCAGACGGGCATGGAATATATATGCTCTTAACCTCTCATCTTGGGGATTGGACACCGGAACTTGCCGAGAGCCTCTTAGCGGCGGCGGCAACGTACGAAGCGTGAGCGTCAGGCTCCCTCAAAGAGGCCTGCTAGAGGTTGGTCGTCCGTCAGCGCAACCAAGACGAGGACCGACGCTACTGCAATCGCACTTTGCCGGTCCGGATGAGAGCACCTAAGGCACCCTCAGCCCCTTTGGAGGTGTCCGGGATTGACCTCGGGAAATTTTCAGGTTCCTTGCCCCGGCACCTACCCAGCTACTTACCTGCCCATATTCCACCAATAGCTTCGTTATGCTGTTCCCTAGCATGTCATCTTGGTGAATTCTGGGGAAGGGCAGAGGTTTGACGGGCAGGATGGAGAGTCAGAGGTCACATGCTCTCCTCTGCCGCCTTGTCACGAGTGTGCAAGCGAGTTTTGCCAAGCTCCAGAAACAAGAACGCCCGCAGGGCCAATTGTTCGTACTCCATGGATCATATTCGTCCATGATTGACCCTCGATATTACTGCAGTTTCCGCAATATCATCCGCATTCGCCCGTCTCGCAAACCCATGTAAATCCCCAGACTCGCTAACCGCTTCCGTGTCTGGAATCGCGCCTTTGGGGAGCGGGAGGGGGCTTTGGAAGAGGGATGGTGGCCAGAGCACATTGTTGAGTTTACGGCTGTTTACCTGGTCTTGCGACTGAAGACACGGCAGGGGGGTTGCCCATTTTGTTCTTTACCTGCGGGGTTGCAGTGCGATTCCTCCCGTCAAATTTCACGGGTGTCATCACTCTAGCGCAGCAAAGATTATTGATGTCAATGTGAGAAGTCGGTTCCGAAAGCATGTCTCGTACCAGACCTGCCTGCCGAATTGCAATTGCACAATGGCAATCCAACCCTAACAGGACCATCGACTAGTACGACAGGGGGGGCCAAGGCCCTGAAGCGCTGCGCCACTGCAGGACGCAGGTAAGCCCGCAACCTCCAAGTGCAACCACACTGTCGCGTGGGATTCCCGCGAGTGCAAGGGAGCAATTCCCGAAACTCGTCTGAAGGATGGGACTGACTGTCAGCCCATCGAGATCGAATATCAAAACATTATGAACCTGTCAATTCCATTCAAATGCCGCCCGGTGGCGCGACGGAGATGCATCCCTGATTTGACATCTATGATCCCATTCAAGACCCCAATCCCTTTCCTCACGAACTGGAAGATGCGCAGACTGGATGGCCTGGGGTGACAAAGAGGAACGAGAAATGGACGTTTTTCGCGAGGCCACTCCAGGAGAACTGGCATGTTCTATTTTAATCTCTAAACTATAGGTAGGCACCTACTAGTAGTAACCTAGAGGTAGGTAAGTACCTAAGATATTGCAGGCCCACCTCCTCCAGGCAAGCAGACTGCCCCCATCCTCTTTGTCGGTTTTCTATCCGTACGTGCCTACGGATATGAACTAGTATGTCCAATGCCAAGGGAAAGTAAAGAAGATTCTTTGGGCCAATCGGCATCCATGGGCAGATATAGCCCGAATGAGCACCATTAAGGCTTAGTCTGCCCAGCGCGGGAGGATTTTAGCAGGTGCTCGAAGCACAGTGTCGCAACTCAAAATACTGGCAATCTACCTAACTAATCCGTAGTGGTTCAACTTGGTCCGTCACCCCTGTCGCGAGGCGCGCTTGCTTCCGCGGCCTCTCACTTCCGCCGGACATCCCCAACTGCAATGTCCAAAAAGAACCCCACCTTTCCTGACCGTGCTATCCGTTGACACGCTAGTTTTGACTTTCCATCCCATCGGATTAGGAGGCCAATCCCATCATCCTTTCGGCCTGATCACGATCTCACTACGGGCAGCTTGGCTCATCTGCTGTCGTCTGATTGTTGATTGACTGCCACAACTGCCAACTTTCATTCCATCAGAAAAGGCACCATCTAATGGTCAATCGTCTAAGGCGGAAATAGTCTAGCGAGTCTGGTCGGTCCGGTGAAGCGGTCCCGATCTTTCATGGATATGATTGGGCCTTGGCAAGTGAGGCAGTAACAGCTTGTGTTGAGACACTGCATCTCAAGACCTCACACAACCCACACGCGTCAAGGGAGCAGAGTGTGCAAAGCAGGGGGTCCTTTAGAATAAGGAGGTATCTTACATGTTGTACGTCCAAAGCCTCATTTATAGACGCTTATCTACATAGGTTCCTAGGTACCTGTCTATCTTGCGGCCTTGCCGTACCAAGTGCAGGTTGAGGTAGGTACCTCTCTGGCTGGTGCTTACCCTTGCATGTTTTTTTTTTAAACGCAGGCAGGCGGCAGAGCAGCGGGATGGAGGGATGGAAAGCACCTCAGAGGAGCCGCTGGAACGGCCAACCCGTCTGATCAGCAATGCGGCGTTCAAAATTCTCCTACGCATACCTCCATGTCTCCTTTCCCCTTGACCGGAGAGATATCCTTCAACATGTACCTTTGTCTTTTTGACAGCGCTCGAGAGTCGGATGCCCATTTTGTTTGCTCACACACACTCAAACCCATCACTTGAACTTGAACACCTTCCTACTCTGTATCTCCCGTCGGATCTGTTCCCGACTGAAGGTTTCTTGAAAGCAAACCTGCCTGCGACCTTCCTCCCCCCTCCTAAGGCTGCTTGTCACGGTACGCGCGAGAGGGATATGGCTCTGATAATAGCCTGAATCAGGAGTGAGCATCAGCACGGAGACACTCTGGGTAATGGCCAAGCTCCGAGATAGCCTCTAGCGGGCGAAAACCAGTGACCAGTCATCGAACCCTTGTTTGTCGTGCCGACATGCAGCAAGCTGACAGCACGCTGGCACCACTGTCCCCAGTCCCCACGACCACACTGTATTGTCCTTCACTCTGACGGCCCTCCGTGCAGGTGACGCCCAACCGAACAACACCAACCCACAAACCAGGATACGAATCCAACACGAGCGGCGGCCCATAGACACACTCTGTGGCCATTGACGGACTCTCCAACTTTGTCCTGACTCCTGCAGGTGGGAAGATTATTGGGACAGGGGCGGTGAGGCTTGTGGGTACTGGATACGGCCAGTTGACCACACTGTCCACACTCCACACACGACAATCTGTGTATGTTTCTTCGTCTCCTCCTCCCTTACCCCACGAGCCTTGCCCCTCCATGCCGGTCCAAGTCCCTTCCCATGCCTACCCATGCCCCATCCATGCCCATCTTGCGCCAGGTTTGGCTTAGTTTCACATACGCGCTTGGCGGTGGAACATGGATAGTTCGCTTTTACACCCGAGACGGTATTCCCTCCCCCTTCCAGTCTTCCCCCTCGCTCTCCACTTTGCCAACACATCCCCATTGCAGCCGGGACGGACGGACATTGGGTCGTTTAGGAGTGCGAGCTGATGGTACAGCTCATACCCAGAGACCTGGGTTCCGTCTTGTCTCGCTATATATCTGCAGTGTCCATATCCTCCTCGACCACGGATGCGGATTCTAATTCAGTCTACCACTACACTATCTCTTTGTTCCCCTCCGTCGGTCAACTCACCTTCTTTTCTCCCTAGGGCTGAGTAACGTATCAGCAAGAAGTCGCACTCGCTTCTGCCCGCTTCTTCCTCTTTAAGACCAAGGCCTAAGACCTGCGCGCTATCAAGCACTGGACACTGCCGCCAGCGGCGTCGGTGGGACTCAAACATGATGGAGGGCGTGACTCTCATATTGCTCTACCTGGCCATTCCCAGCCTTCTCTATTCCGTGGTCCAACAGATCCTCGGATGGAACAAGAAGAAGCTGGAGGCGGAACCCAGGTTCCCTGGCCCAAAGCAATACCCCATCGTTGGCCGCATCCATGACCTTCCGAGGTTCTCGCTATGGCTGAAGTTCAAGGAGTGGGCCGACATACACGGGCCTATCTATCAGACCAGAGCCGTCGACCAGACTTTCATCATCGTGTCCGACGAGAAGATCGCAGAGGAGCTGTTGGTCAAGCGAGGACACATCTACTCCGGCCGGCCACAGATCCGCTCCTTGATAGGACATAAGGATGGACCAGGCTACGTGGCGTTACAGGACCGACATGGTGAGTTCACGAACTCCGCTTAACCCTCTGATAAAGAGCCGAGAGAAGTGGTGGCGGCAGTCAGAAGAAACAAGCGCTGACCTACGGACTGACTGTCCCACTCAGACTGCTGGACCAAACAGCGCAAGTGGCTCCACGCGGCTATGGCCGAGGCCTACAAGCATCACTTCTATGGGCATGTCGAGAGGGAGACGACCAAGTACCTGGCTATGATCTTGGCGGACCCGGGGAGGTTCCTCTGTTACACGCGGGAGCACTGCGGCCGCGTCATGAGCCGGCTGGCCTGGGACCAGGCGCAGCAGGGGGCCAAGAACGGCTTCAGCGCCGACACGACGCTGCACTGCATGTCGGTCTCGGGCCCCATCACCAACACGATGGCGCCCCTATGGCACCTGCCCTGGGCGGTGAACCCGTGGAAGCAATTCGAGGTGAAGCGAGAGGCGGAGCAGCGCGCCTGGTGGCTGAACAACTACCACATCTCGCGGAGGCGCTTCCTCGACGGGGACCTGCCGCAGGACACGTGGGCGTTCCGCTATTTCGAGCAGATCCGCCGCGAGGGCAACACAGACCCGGAGCTGAGGCAGGATCAGGAGACGGAGCTCTGGGCCTGCTGCATGATCGGGTTCCTCAACCTCGTCGGCGTAGTCACTATCTCGGGCCCGCTCAAGTTCTTCCTCATGTCCATGGCCCTCTTCCCGGAGTGGCAGGCCAAGGCGCAGGCCCAGATCGACGACGTCTGCGGCGACAGGATGCCTACCATGGCCGACTCTGCCGCGCTGCCGACGGTTAGGGCTATTCTCAAGGAGGTTGTGAGGTGGCGTTCGGGTGTGCCTCTGGGTAAGTCGCTAAACTCTCTTCTAGACTACATTGTAGCTTTGAGTATTCTCCCTTGGCAGTCCGTCTCTGGTCGTGATGGAAACTGCTCCGTTCTTTTGCTGACTAGTGATGACAGGTGTTCCCCACCAAGCGGAGAAGGACGATGTCTACCGTGGCGTGACGATCAAGAAGGGAACTATTGTTCTTGCTTGCGAGTGGTAAGTTCGACCTATAAGAGAACAATAATTAGGAGACAGAAAACTCGCTTGAGACTGACTTATAAAAAAATGAAAACTAAAAACAGGAGCATCAACCGCGTGCCTGAGAAGTACCCCGACCCGGAGAACTTCCGTCCCGAGCGCTGGCTGGAGCCCGGCTGGCCGACCTTCCAGGAGCCGCTAACCAAGTACCCCAACTTCCGGGACGGCAAGGCGATGCACAGCTTCGGGTGGGGCCGGCGGACCTGCCTGGGCCAGAACATCGTCGACGACGAGATGTTCGTCTTCGCCGCAGCCGTGCTCTGGGGCTTCAACCTGGCGCAGAAGCGCGACCAGCGCACGGGCGAGCTCATCCCCATCGACACCCAGGCCACCAACAGCCACGTCATCCTGGAGCCGGACCCCTTCCAGATAACGCTCCGGCCCAGGAGCGAGGAGCGCGCCTCGCTGATTGTGAGCAACTACGAGAAGGTCCGGCCGATGCTCAAGGTTGAGGATTGAGAGGTTCGGGGTGGCAAGGTGGAGCGGTGGGCGAGAGGGTGGAGGTCGGAAGGATTGTTGTGGAATTTCTTTGGCGAGGAGGCGTAAATTTGGTCTCTTATGTTTTGAAACCACCCGCGATGTCTCTGATCACTCTGATGTGTGGCTCACTCTTGTTGGGGGAAGAAAGTGCTTCCTGACAACCTGAGGAGACTCTGGGAAGAGATTTCATGCTACAATATGAATCAGAGTTCCTTTGTGTCAACATTTCCGTTGTAATCACATACTTGGAGCTAGACTTGCTTTGAAGGCACACGCAGGAGACCACTTGAGATTGGCTAATTAGGTATTCTTGCGAGCATTAAGTTCATGTTTTGTTTAGCCGCTGTGGCCCAGATTGCGATGGTACATTGCCATGATAATCCATCCGTTTCGCTAGGGCTAGACTCTCGCCTCGAGATCTCATTGAAACCAGCCACTGACACGAGATTGACCAGAGCAACCGGGGTTTGAGATGGTAACTGTTAGGGTGTAGTCTTTCCAACCTACCGCTGTTTGTGGAAACTGGGGAACCTACTGTTGATAACTCGGGGGAATTTCTGTAGACTGAGTCTTGGGCTGCTAGGCGAACTAGGACCAACCTAATAACTAGGTAGATACTGCCACCGGGGGGGAGGGGGGGAGAAGTTGGGGCGAAGGCTGTCGAACAACGAATCCATGTATGCTCTGTTTATGCCCTCGAAACGACTCTTAGATTCTCTAATTATGTAGACTTCCCTCTCAACTTTGATGGAACCCGAACCATCCGAGTGAGATAATTACTAGCCTACCTTTCTCTTGATGCCTGGTCGTGAGGGGCCATCGCTGTCATAAATTGAGGCCGCAGCCCCTCTTGACAATTATCTTTTCTGTGCGTCTCTGGTCTCTAAATATGACCAGAACGTGGTACCCTTTACGCTTGGGCACGTGCTTGCGGAGATAACAGATTAGCTTTCTCCAGTGCCTTTTGATCTGTTCCAGTCTCTTCATCTATATTTAATGCCAAAGTGAGAAGTTTCCTTCTCGAAGCGTTGCATTTTGTAATCACGGGTCACATAACTTCCTGCGGCAGTCACTACTGTGTTTCCCCCCCTCCTACCGACACCATTGCTTGAAACGACTACCAGCTACGTATGCGACGCCTCTTTTTTCATGCTGCGGGACATGGGTGTACATTATCGTATAGCTGACGAATAGAAATACCCTTACAGAAGCATGTGAGCACGTAGTGACCGATCTTGCCTTACTAACCTAATTAGCAATTACCTTGCACTCTAGTGTCGTATAGCACAAACCCATTCAAACACGGCCCTGCAACACGATCATCTGGTGCTTAATGTATCACGAGTGCACAGAAAAGTCTGCCTAACTGTGTGATGATTGGTCTCGTCCCATGACTCCCAGCATCAAGTATCAAGTCTGGCATAGCCTTGTTGTGCGGACATTGCGCCCAAAACGAGCACAGTATGAGACGCAATACGAAGAAGGGCAAGGACCTTTCTTGTAAACTGAATCTTGCGACATTAATGGCGATCCATGGACCTGTTGACCTGTGGTGGTTGTACTGACGAGACTTGGGGAGACGGTGCAGTGTCACTGGTGTCGAAATTGGATTCGGTCAACCCAAGTTTGACCTTCTTAAATGCAGCCAAGGCAGCTTCGGAGCTTTTGAGGCATCGGATATGCAATCCTTATCCTTGATATAAGCCTGTCTTTGATGCTGGCTGTTGAAGCCTGCGGACTTGTAAGGCTGTGCGATTGCTGCCTATGCGTGCTCATAGCGTAATGCCGCCCACCCTCGATACCGCGACAGACTAGTACCCTCGAGCCCTCCCTCATCAATCATGCCATCGTGCGCCGTCGTCGATCTCGTTTGGTGGGGATGCAATGTGGAAACACCCGAACCGTTCGCCTCAGCAAAGTCACAATTGTTGGAAGACTGTATTGCCAAACTGGACACGATCTTCCATGCAGTGTCACCATGCCCGGCTGCTTATCAAAGACCTAATCATTGTATGAGGGACAATGTGGACGCAGTTTGGCCGTACAATCGTACGGAGAGAACGCGATGTAGATTATGATCTAGACTAAGCGGTATACACACGTTGCATGGGCCACATTCCTCCTAGAACAGCTAGCTTATGCCATTAGGAGAAGTCAGCCAGCTTCCAAAGCTTTCCTTAGCTGTCTAGACTCCAGAAGACGTTTCCGGTGGATATAGAATCACAGATTTTCGAGATGGACCGTTGCTTTTTACTGGGTCCTTCTCGATGCCAGCCTCATCTTGTCATGTGCTCAGTACATCTAGATACCAATCGGACATTTACCGCAGATGCTAGGCGACATCAACAAGTGGACTTTTGGGCAGCTAATTGCAGTCACCGTCTGGGTGCCAACGGTGGTTAAGTACCTCTATTTCAGCACGTGTAAGTGTTTTCATGAGCTACAGTCCCATATCTCCATCTCAGGCACCTCCCGTCCATACTTGCGTCCACCAGGAACATCATATCTTCCGGTCACCATTACTAATGCTGAGGGTATCAGTCGGTGTCAAAGAGGGATTCGAGGAGCGTATCTCCAAAGACTTCACGATCACGAAAACAGATGACCAGGAGGGCAAGAAGAATCAGGAATTATTGCTCCTCCCAAGTTACGGAGAGGACGCGGGGACCAGTTCCAACAGCTTTCTTCTCGGAGGCAACGTCAGGGCGCGTTATGAGACGGGAGACAACGGCCGGCCCCGGGCCGTGACATATTGAACAGATGGACAAATGGCGTCGAATTTAACTGTTAGAAGAGTATAGATGTGTCGTACTTCTCAAACTACCTAGATTTATTGATATTGGAGTCTAGCTGGCTGGTCAAGTCCGAGATCAGAGGAGATCTATGCGCTAATTAGAAAACCTAGAGCAGGAATGAGAACCAAGTAACGAAGTAATTAAAACTTCAAATCCCATGGGTTCAAAGAGATAGCTCGCGTTTGCCCTTATCAAAATCCTTTGTAAGCCTGACTTAGTCCGGGCTAGTTTGCCTGCGATGATTCCTGACAGCGGTAGGAGAGAACAGCTTATTACAGAGTTCAGGTTGTTGAGACACGCGCCCGGCTGCTCAAAGGCTCCCAAGCGACTAGGAACCCTAATAGTCCTGGGGATGAAGTGATTCTTAGGTAATTATCCAGAATGTAAAATATTCACGGACGGCACGCAGATTATCTTGACTCAAGCCCATAAGGGGGTTCTAATTATCTCCTTTTCACCCTCTTCCTATCGCACATCACCAGTTCATAGGAACTGCTCAGACGCCACGATACATCCAGGACAGGGGAACTTCAAGGGCTGCTTCGTTTACTCCTATATTACTTGAAACAGAAATTTGTCAGAGATGACATTCATAACAGACATAGCAGAGGGGCATAACTCAGTGCGGATGGCTTAGTCGCGTCAACGGCGGACGAGCATTTCATCTGGGACATACAATTTTGCATCTGCATACTGCGAGATCTAGCATTATGAGGACAGTGGGCCAGTGAGAACCCGCCCATCCAGTGGGCCCCCATGGATGAGGGCGGATGAGTCACATGCCACCAGGAAAGGACCGCGCCGCCTTCTTCACCGAATTGGCGGGCGTGCTAGCGTCTGGCGAGGCCTGCGTGGGCTGCCACGGACGCCAGGGACATCTACCACCTCTCCCGACCTAAGTTGGAGTATGAGACCTGTCTATGGCCCGGGCGTGGTAGGGGGAGGGGCTGCAGTAAATGAGGTCCATCAAACAGCCGTAGCGCCCCCGAGCAAGCGATGCAGTGGCCATCAAAGCAGGAGCCTTCGATGTTTGTGCCTACTGGGTGGCCATTCCTGTAGCATGTGGGAGAGCAGAGTGGAACTCGCGGTGAGGCCTGGAGCCCTGGACGGGTTTCAAGTGAGGTTTAACATTTCTTTGTGAATTATTTGCAGAGGACTACTGTTGACAGAAAATTGGACCTTCACATTGGTGTAGTGCGATAAGCGGTTGGGCCTCATGGGGGTGGGTTGGGCCTGTAGCCAGGCCCCCTTTGTTTCGGTTAGCTCTCTCTTGGAATGAGTGGTCTGGCCTGTTGCGCATAAATTTCCGAGGCCAAACTGGCTTCCAGCATGCCCATTGCCGTGGCCAAGCTACTTGTCCGCCCACCAACACCGAGTGGGTGTCTTAGCAGGCCTTTGTCTCCTAACTCTCCTTGTCGCAGCGATGACAGCCTCGCACCTCTGCTCATGGTCTCAGTGGTTACTCCACTGTAATGCTGTTATAACGTTGGCCTCGAGGAATGAAATCGGCCGCGTGATTGTTGGTCATGGCTGCTTTCTCCCCTGCCTCAATCGTGATATGGACTTGCTTCCATCACACGACTACATTCCATTCCATATCTGGTACTAACATGGATTATTCGGCTCCAGCGACGCCACATGCTCGACATCCCACAAGAAAAAGACGAACCAACCACAGCCCTATTAAAGATTCAGACAAAGAATACATGTTTTAATGTCCAAAAGGGGGCCTCTAACAACCGTTAGTGACGTAGCTGACAGGTTCGGCAGTTCCTCGATTCTGTGGTAATTAATAAATTAAACATTGCGGCGGTATGCCGAAACCCACTGCACTTCTCACTTGAATCCAATAAAAGTGAAGCGACTATGGTATAAAAGGACCGTGGAGCCCTAGCACTGCTCAGCATTACTTCGCACCCTCAATACCTAATCAATTATGAACTACCTCTCCTAATTCTTCACCTCCTTCTTCAAACTTGACCAGCAGCATTTTGATCCATTGGCAGACTCCAATATGTCATTCCCAAACCAGAAATGTAACTTTACAATCATGACGCAGGAACCCGCCAATGCCATCAAGCTTCGCAGGGAGCTGTTGATCAAACTGTACGAGGCAGTCTTGAAGCTGTACGACCAAGAGTTGCTACTGCTCCAAGGGCCTCTAGGTGGAGAACATTATAAAGCAGTCCAAGATACCTACGTTGACTTGAAGGCGTGGCCGGCTGAAGCGGACGACAAGACAAAAGCCTGCCGAACCCGCCATGATCTGAAGGCACAGTTGGCTAAGGCCGACGGCGAGGAGGAAGTCTCGCAAGCGTGCTGGGAGCTAAAGGCATGGCCGCCCAAGGCACCCAGCGTCACAGACGCCGCAATTCTGGACAACTTAGAGTGTGCTCTGAGGTACCTTTCAGCCCTGGGTCGCAAATTATTGGAAGGTAAGCTTGTGTTATTTCCCACCCTGCTCACAAGATTCACTTTGGAATCCTCTATGTTTTTTTGTGCTCCTCTAAATACCTCGCGCTAGGTTTTTTACCCCTTCTCAAGGAAAAGGACCAAGGACGCCTTCAGACGGAGATCAATTCTGTGAAGGAGCAAAGGAATGGTGTGTATGTGATCCTGGGGCCTGACTCGACTGAGGAGAGCATCGAATATGACGGCCGTCCAGGCCACTTTGAGGTCGACGACTTGCAAAACCTCATGGGATGCCTAGATGAAGTCGCCGAGCCGGGAAGAGGTGAACGTAAGAAGGCAAAGCGACAAACAGAGACGCAGCGACCATCGTGAGAAAATGGAGCTACGGTGCTATGCCCTCTCTGCCCCTGGCGAATACCACGGATGGTAGTTTGATATGTATTCGGAAGAAAAACACTCTTACTCAATTTGCGCAATTACGTTGCCAGTGATAATTATCTTTCCTGTTTTGCCAGAGCGGTAACATGTCCCATAAACTGCGAGAAAAATAATTAGCAAAGGGCTCCAGAAGATATGAAAATCAAATGGGTAATTAAGTGTTAGTTACCATGGCAGAATACTGGAACTTAAGAGTGACTAATTAAATTGTGGAAATATAGCCGTGCTTCTCATCTTCCAGTGAGTTACTTCCAACCTCCCTTGCTCTGGTAGCTTTAACATGTCCTCACCCTACGCGTCTTCCCTTCTTCAGAAATTTTCAATTGCCATCTCCCCACGTTGGTAATTATGGCACTCTTCCGCAAACGAGCGAAGGCCTGCCGCGTCTGGCCTAACACTTAGTAGTTCGGACCCGCCGTCAGCAGCGCAAGGCGACTTGAAGTCCTGCTGGGGCGGCTTTGGCATTGAAACAGCGCCCAGTCGACAGCTCCTGCGAGTGTGAGAGTGGCTCAGACTGTTCTACGACTGGTCGCCAAGCCACGGCGAGTGACTGTCTACGATGATGTGAGGCAGGCTTCAAAAAACTGTACGACAATACCCCCTTCCTCGGTTGGACGCCGTTGGAGCCGCGCTGTGTGTTAGAAAGGTGAAAGGATGATGCTATTGAGCTACCTCTTGGGGACAGAGATGCTAAGTTGAAGTCGTGTCCTGAAGAACAACCACTCGCTCATCCCATACCGTGTCAGGTTGCTGAGATACAGCAACGCAAATCCCACTCTCTGAAGAAGAAAAACTCACAATCATCCTTGTATGAATAGGCGACCTCCCATTGCTCCCAAATGCAGTACTTGGGCGTGTTATTGGCCCGACACAAGACCAAACAAGATTGGTAAGGCAGATACCTAGGGGTAGTCCTGAATCACTTACAATCCACCCGACAGCCAGCACGAAGGCAACCGCGATCTTCCTCCCTGTGGGCATTTGCAGCGGGCGTAGCACCCATACCGGGAACAGGAGGATGAAAAGGTCCGTCGTCATGTTGAAGAAGGCGCAGACGACAAAGGTAGTTGTAATTGGTCGTGACGGAGCACTTGCCTCCCATGACACCGCCTGATACACAAACGAATCCGGAGACGGCCCCCATCAGGCAGTATGAGAAGACTATGCACATAACGGCGATGGATGCCTCTCGGACCGGGCCGGGGAAGGTAACCCGAATGAGGTAGGTAAGGATGGAGGCTTTGATGAACAGGGTCGAGATGTAATAGCAGGGGACCCTGCCAGCGCTGGTAATCTAGGGGTTGGTTGTCCCACAAGAGGTCAGCAGATGATCAAAAACATGCTCCACAAGCAGGACGCACTGGGAAAAAGTTCTCACTTTCGCCACCAGATAGACGCGTGGGGTTGAGACCGTATCTATAGGCAATCCCATCCCAAGTCTCGCCTCTTCCGCACGCGGGTTCGCGGAAAGTGAAGGAAGCGTCAGCGGGACGTCAGGTAATTAAGACATGAGGGAGTGCAGGTCGCGGAAGTGAACAAATTAGTTATTAGATGGGATAATTTAAACAAAGTTACATACCTAGAGCCACCGTGATCGATAAAAAGACGGCCAATGCCTTCAAGTAGGCTCCAAGAACAATACAGTCAGTCTTGGGTTTTCTACAAAAGGGCAGATAGCCAGCCATCCACGAAGGAAATTTGACGGCCATGACTTACCGCGGCGATTACTATCATAGCTGCCCATCGGTGCTCCCAGTCAGTCCATGTGGTAATTAATTAAAGAATTAAGTTGAAAGCTGGAGGCGGGGGGGAGGACTTACGAATGTAGTTAGGCAGATGCTCAGTGCTAGAGTAATGCTTACGCCTCCTCAACCAGCAAGGGTCACTGTCCAGATCGATCTGCCAAGGTCGTCTGGTTGTCGACAATCCAAACATCGGAGCATTATCGACGCGGTGTCGAGCCCCGGCGTGGGGCCGCGAGTGGGTGGACGAAGTGGCCGGCGCCACCATGGATCAAAAATATCCCTCTTGCAAATCGCAAGCCGTAAGGGGCTTCCGACCAGAAGGATGCGATATCCGCGTGAGTCACGTCCTGAGATTCTACGAAGTAATTAAGTCGGCTAATATTCCCAAACCCTCTTTGCCAGTCACAGACCAGAACATATCAATCTGGCTGCTTTTGTTAGCTCCTATAAAGCTCCCATACTGTCTTCTGCCATCTTACCGATCATAATTACCCGAAGCGTTAATTATAATCCCCGGTCGTAATCCATACCACCAAATTCCCAACTTGGGCTTTGCTCTTCATCCTCCCCCTGGCTGGTAGGGCATGTATCATATCTCCGGTATAAATCCGTGGGCTGTCCGATAATTACATCATACCTTCACCACTAGCCGAAACCGAGTTTGGCGGGGGTCACAGGTCATGTAGGCCCTCAAATCCTATGCGAGAGATGCCGTGGTATCTGAGAATGTGGCGGTACATGTTAAAGACCCAAGATGTTGGCCTCGTATCTGTAAATAATTGGTAATGAGTAATCGCAAGATAAGATGCCGTTGGCCGGTCATAGCCTGCATGAGCTCAACCTAATGACAGCAGTGCTCGCAATACGGAGTACACACAGTGATCGTTTGTGGAGTGATGTGACCCCTCTCCAACCGATGCTGCAAGCCACCAATGGGACAGCTGATCAAGATAATGTTGCTCGTATCTCCAAATTCCACACGTGCGGTGTGCCCCAAACAAATGCGGGATCCTCCAATCCTGCGTATTGTCTCGTGTTGAGTGGCAACGGAGAGGACGCAAACACTGCTATGTGGTGAACAAAGGCGCATTTGCTCCAAAAGTCGTTGCAACCCTATCCACTGCCAATTCCCGGCCTCTTTTCGGTATTCCCTAATATTATCGGGCTCCTGAATCTGCAAAACTCGCAGAATCGTCTTTCATCCTCTGCCCTGCAGGCCTGCAGTCGCCTTGTCTCTTGGCTGCTGACCCACAGACTACAAAATCCATCCCCGCCTCTACAGTAACAGCCAGGAAATCAGTGAAGCCAACCATGTCCCAAAAGTCGACCGAGGCCTACCTAGCCGAGATAGCCAAGCAGAAACGTGGTCACCCCGTGCAGTGGTTCGGCGACGTGGTGCAGGGGCTTGCAAACGCCGTGGGCCTGTCCCAGTTCCACAGCAGGGGGATCGCCTCCTTCGTGACGGGCGAGACGATAATGCAGCACTTCCAGGAGTGGGCCTGGGAACAGAAGGTGGGCTTCAGCCCCGCGGGGGGCACGGCCGCCGCCACCTCGTCCCAGCCCTACAGCCTCCCTTGGTCCGGCATCCTCACGGCCGTGGCTGAGGGCTACGACGAGGACGACTACAACGCCTTCACCCCGCAGGTCAGGCGCGTGCTGGACGAGCACTCCCTACTAAGGGACCTCAGCACGGGCGAGCAGCGCTGGACGCTCAGCGACCTGAGGGACCACATCGAGGACGTCGAGAAGGGCGACGTCGTGCTGGTACAGACACTGGCCCTGTACTGGATCACCTGGAACGCCGACGGCGGCGGCCTCGAGGACGTCGCGCGGCTCTGCCCCACGGCGCACCGCGGTGACTGGGCCGTCTACGACCCGGAGGAGACGTTTGCGTATCATGCCGGCCTGAGGTTGAAGGAGACACAGGCCGATGATGCCAGGGATCTGAACCTGATCGAGGCTTTTGAGAGGTTCAAGATCTGACACAGGCTGGTGGTTGTTTGAGTGGTTAGTGGGCGAGGGCATGGGATGATGGAGAGGCCTAGGAAGGGATAGGATAAATGGCTGCTCATAATGGAGTTGACTGCGGTAAAAATTCCATCCCCGCAACCTCGATTCGGCTCTGAGCTCACATCTATTAATCACGGTGCAGAATATATGTTCCATCAGGGAACGATATAGCTTCGACTCAGTTTCACACTCACTGCCGTGAAGATGGTCTCTAATAATTACTCTCCGGATACAAAGTCTCACAAGGAAAAGATTAATGTGACTTTCTCAGCCCCCAGCATCACTACCCCGACCTCTGGGGCCTCGCTCAGAAGTCAGATCAGCCAGATCAGCTCGGAGAAGTAAGTCTTTTCAAAATAGAAGACGCTGATATGAGCATATGAAACCATCATCATCCCCGTCCTGACAGATCACCGTGGGTTATTATCTTTAAACCCAGGGATTGCAGACTCTCCTCCGGAGAATTAAACCCGTCTGACCACTCACCCTAAGGAATAGTCCTGTGAGAATATCCAGAGCACCTGAGTGGCATGTCAATCGTTATATCCAGCTAAATGTTGAGTACTCTAGCTGGCAGCGGTCATACTATGAACTCCGTTAGTTTGTTAACGTTCAAGGTATAATTAATTATATCTTCCTAATAACACCTCGCTTGGGTTCCACTCAGCGACATAATCAGCCGATTCCTTCATGCTCGGTGTGCGTGCGACCTTGTAAGTTGAACGAGGCAGGGTCTATATTATCCGGTGTTGATACATAATACTTGCAGCTGAGTTGTTTCTTAGTAGATACCTACAGAGGTGCATTTCATACCAGATGTGGCGTCTACATTAGGGCAGCGAAAATTTTCAATGCGCCATCCCACAGTCACTCGTCGCTCGAAGGATGTTAGATCTGAGTCAACGCTGGCTCAGCCGATATTAGGAGTCGGCCGTCCAATCCAGAGAGGTCTGCTTCAGGTCACAGCGGCATACGGTCGCAAACATAATTACCAACGCCGTGTCAGGAGGAAGTAAGTAGGATGTACAATATAACGCGGAAAGTAGACACATGAAGATAGACGACAGTAGTATGTTCCCAGTACAGGATCGGTTCCTCCCAAAGGATGTCAGTCATTGACCCAAACTTAATGCAGCAAAAGCGTCAGTTCCTGGAGCGCCTAGCCCTGTCGCCCTCCAATGCCAGTACAGCGGTAATTATCCGCCTAATTCAGGACGAAGACAAATCATGGGTATTTGTGAGAAGTGGAGGAGAGAGGCGCTCCCACCTTGAGGGTAATTACGCTAAATCATAGGGGAAAGGAGAGTCTCGTCCTCGCTGAAACTCAAAACGAATCCACTGTTGAAAGTTCACTGTCAAGAGGCCACTGTCGAAATCTATGGTCTAAGGGACACGTGCGCGATGGCGACGAAACGGGGCTCCCAAG
This sequence comes from Pseudohalonectria lignicola, assembly GCA_003049395.1. NCBI lineage: Eukaryota > Fungi > Ascomycota > Sordariomycetes > Magnaporthales > Ophioceraceae > Pseudohalonectria > Pseudohalonectria lignicola. The sequence continues at coordinate 67,216 of PYSP01000038.1, forward strand.
ATGTTACCGCCTACCCAGGCAAAATACAAGCAGGACTAAAGAAAGAATCGAACACAGAACGCCCTATCGGGAATGAATACGAAATGCTTGACCCACCTAGCCAATTGCCACCAGCAGCATCTGCGCCATAGACGCCACCACCACCACCACCGCCAGCCACCAAGCCGACCCAAGCGCTGTAGCAGCCGGTCAGGAGTCCCCAATCTTGGACTCCGTCGCCGCCGGCCCCGCCCCCGCCGGCGATCCAGACCCAGACCCAGACCCAGACCCAGACCCAGACCCGGTCCCGGACGTAGTAGTAGCAGTGGTAGCAGTGGTAGCAGCAGCCGCGCCCGCGCCCGCGAACATGACCGCCGAGCTGGCGGGGCAGCCGGACGAGGAGAGCTGGGAGCGGTAGATCGACTCGAGACCCGAGGCGTCCAGGGGCCCGCCCCGGCGCGGCGTGGAGTAGTCGAGGTAGTGCTGGTCGGGGACCTTGTCGTTCCCCGCCGTGACGACGAGGGGCAGCTGGTGCGCGACGACGTAGCAGTTCCCGACCGTGGTCGTCTCGACCCGCGTCGTCGGCGATCCGCCGCCCACGATCGACTTGGTGCAGCTGCCCTCGTAGCCCTGGCTCCCGCCCCCGCCGAGGCTGCACACCCACGTGGTGGCGCTACCGTCGGCCGCGTGGGTCGTGGTGCCGCCGAAGACGCTGCCCTGCGTGTGGACCAGCTCGGCCGGGTAGATGCCCGCGGCGCGGCAGGCGTCGTTCTCCTGGGAAGGGGCGGACGGGCATGCCGCGTGCAGGGTCGTCACGCTCTCGCCCCTGGCGTTGGTGGCCACGCCCTTGATGGACGCCTCGAGAGAGACGGGCTCCGAGTCGAGGAGGAAGAAGGTCTGCAGGGAGTATGTTGCCGTCGCTGTCCGTGTCACCGTCGCGGGTGAGGTCGTCTGGGTCTGGGCTGTGGCTGGTCGGGCGATGATGGCGGCTGTGGCGGCCAGGTGCGCGACGAGCTGGAGTGCCGTCTTGATCGCCATGCTGAGCAGCAATTTCTGTATATGGCTACGCGCTCAGGTTTGATGCTTCGACTCCGGGAATACCATGGAAACAGTGAGTGGCGTGGCTGCGTGAGTGACTCGGTGGCATAACTTCTCCTCATGATATCTGTCAGAAGCGAGGGCACCTCAACAGCAACCCGCCTCGAGGTGACGGACAAGGGCATTCCTTTTATGCTTAATCCGTGCCCAGGTTAGCCATCGGGCAGAGGACTCATCCATTCGTTTGGTCGCTTCATGTCCTTGTTCGGGAAATTGCACTGTTCCACTCTTCCCCAACACCCCACTTCCGTGCTACGTCGTGACGGGCTGACAGCTATGCAGTTCCGCCCCGTGTTGGTGTCCGAGAATGCATTGCTTCCTCAGACGGTCAGCCCCCTCTGCTCGATACCAGAGCGTTAGATCTTCAAATCCCAATAATGCCACGGTGAATACTGTTGGGTTGGGTGTAATTGATGACATGGAGACCAATCCCTGGGCGGCAGCAATCTGCAGTCTGCTGAAACACCCCCATGGACCCGGGATGGACGCTCTTAGTAACTAGTACGGTACCTGTACTCTGTCCAGATTCCTCCAGAAATTTACAGAAGTACAAATCTAAGTCCCCCTATAATTAATTCTTCCTCCCCCTTGTCATTTGGGGACATGAATGAAGCCCAATGATCGCAAGCTTCCATCTTGCACCCGATTGTCTAATTTATCATTCCATAATTACCCAAGTCTTGATCAGTTGTCCTTCATCACTGTGTAGTTGACAGCGATCCATCGTAGGGGGAAATGTTCAATCTATCGGAATGTCGAGCGAAATCATTCTTGAATAACGAGGGGTGCAGCTTCTATGGAGCGACATGACATACGCTGAGGCTGTCGTTCGCAGGTACCGAGAAGAAAATACTTCTACGTCCCAAAATGTGCCCATTTCTCCTGCGGGTGATAGCTTACTTGGGTAGGCATGCTGTCTTAGGCCAGATATCATTATCCACATTACTTTTCAGCCCTCGACCTCTGGTTTGTTTCCCCTCTCAATCTCCGTCTTGCTCACTCGTCCTGGCTATTATAATCCTCGCAGTCGTCGTCATCGCTGGTAAAGCAGCAATCGTTGACTTCATATTCCTCGCCCTTAGAGTCCCCAGTCCCGTAGTCACTTGCATGGTCCTCGCAGTCCTCGGTGTCTTGCCTAGTGTCTGGCTTTTGCATAGTCCTCGCGTCGTCGTACGGCCCCTTGGACGTGAAGCAGTTGTTATCGCCCGTCCCATCCCAGAAGTTGACCGCCAAAGTGCACTCGGCCAAGCCCATGTCGATGCTAACAGCTGAGTAGAGCGGCTCTTTACGTTCTCAAACGCAAGGCCTGTCCGCATGTTGATTAATTAATTAGTTTAATGTAACAATGGCGAACTCAGAGGCGCAGCACTTACTAAGGACTTCCCCGTTCTTGGTATAGAAGACAGTTTGTGATGCAAAGTTGAGGCCGTACCCGATGATGCCTCCCTCTTGGTATTCAGTACCGAAACGCTCCGGTGCACCTATTCCAGCGCGAGTATATCGCTGGAAGATCAGTACCTGTAGAACCAGCCCCCTAGGCGAGTGAGACTGTTCTCGAGGTTGAGGGAGACGCTCTCGGTGCAGAAGCCAACGCCAAGATGCCTGTGGGTTTCGAGGGTGTTAGATTACGGCAGTTCGCTGGTTCAATCGGTTAGAGAACGGATGCCGTCCAGGCCTTGCCTGAGGAGGAGATGCTTAAGCTCCCAGAAAAGGACCATCGATTCTGAGTCTCCTTGTCTGCCTCTTTTGGTTGCTTCACAATACTAACCTCGAAGTAGGAGAAACGGCCGTCTATGAGAGGGAGGATGGAGTTATTCGCCCGCACGGAGCCCTCTAGACGCTTGCCGTCATAGAATATTGCCGCTGCTGCCACGGTTAGTTTATTAGTCCTCATGGCCTTTATTACTTGGCAGTTTCTCCCTCCCAGCTCGGTCTTCTTCGTCCCTGGCACTCACATTTCACCGAAACCGTTCTGCCGTCAGGTTCCAGGCACAACCCAACAGACATTTCTCTCTCGTGTAGCTTTGTTGGCGGCAAGATCTCTTTGGGACGGCTGATGAGGCTCAACCACTTATCTTAGCTCGCCGGGTCTGGCACCGCGGTGCGACTGAGGCCACTGTCCGTGACAGAGAGGGTGGTACGAGACGCTGTCACTGAGTACATCAGCATCCAGCCGTGCCGGTCCGTAAAGTTTGTCGAGCCAGTCTTTGTGCAGGCCAGGGGGCCAGTGGTTGAAGAGGGTGGAGATCACCGATTCCACCCTGTTCGCTGCTAGTGTGGCATTCGTAGCCTGCTTAAGGCGTTGCTAGAACTCATCGTTGTCTCCGAGGCCCGCCATCGTGGCAAGCACCAGTTTGAGCATGGCCCTAAGCGATGCCCGTCTTTCTGGTCGGGATCGGCGCCGTTCGCGAGCAGAATTTTGAACACGACCTGAGCTTCTCTGCCTGCGAGATTCACGGCAGACATCAGTGCGGTCTTGCCCAATTTGTCCGCGAGATTAACCGATCCAGGGGCCCATTATCTGAGGAGTTCTTTGATGGCCTCAGTCTGGCCCTCGGATACGACCAGCATCAGAAATGTAGTCCCTTCTATGTCTCACCCGTAACCTATTTGCATTCTCTCAACTAATCCACAGTACTGAGTAGAAGGCCAATGGGCGGATGAGATATAATTAAAAGCCAAACTTGCCAGCCCGCCAGACAGATTCCTTGCGAATCTTGAGGACCATAGCGAGCAAGCTGTCAAGCCGAATCTTGGAGACATCGCACTGGGAAAAGGGTCAGAACCCACGCCTAGGTTTAGGCGCCTTCGTCGTAATCCCCAGGAAATTGGTGCACTAATTACATTGTCCGAAAGAATAATTAGTATCCACCACCCTTTAGGGCTTTGAAAATGGAGCGTTCACTGGCTCAAACGAGTTCAGTCATCAATGGCATGGCAAGCGAATTTATCTGTCTCATAACCAAGTATTACCAGGGGAAAACCCGAAAAAAGAAAAAAAAAGGAGGAGCTCACCGAGGAGAGGGAATGAATTACATCCGTGATCCTTGGCAAACGTCCAAACGATGGAGACAGCATGCTGACGTCGGATTAACCTCGTGAGGATTGGTCATATTTTCAAGGATGTCATGGCGATGCTCCACCAGAGCCACCCATTCAACTCGCGACAAAGGTATGAATGGTCCAAGCAAGGGAGACCAGATAAGTGCCCCTTCGCTTAATGCATCGCCACTCAGCTAGTCGGTCGTCAACTCCAGGGCGCACCGACACAGGACTTATTTTGCCACTTTGTTCAGACTGAGAATGGCAGCAGGTCAGCAATCCATCAAAAATCCTCAGTCTCCAGCACAAGTGCGCCCCACAGGTTCAGGAACCCCGCATCCGTCTGAACCCTACCCAAGATGCCTCGCTCAGACGAAGCTGCCGCCTTCTTCCACGCGGTGTACAGTGCCGTGCAGGAGATCCCTCGCGGCAAGGTGACGACATACGGTCACATTGCTGAGTTAATTGGAACGCGTAAGTTCCCGGCTGCGAGGACAACGAAGAATCGATACCTAAGGTCGCACTTGCTGATCCATGCTTGACGTTTCGCGATTGCAGCACAAAGACCCCGCCAAGTGGGAGTCTGCCTCAAACATCTCCCAGAGGATCCAGCCGCCCGGTTCAACCACACCAACGTCCCTTGGCAGAGGGTCATCAACGCCAAGGGGGTTATCTCGCCAAGGTGAGAGCGCCGCCATCTACCCTACCCTCCCATCTGCCTACGCACCTATGCCGGTGGGTTGTCGTATGCATGGGAAGAAGATAAATGCGTGCACATCCTCTACAGATATGAGACTAATGCCAGCCGGCTGTGCTACCAAGATCTCATCCATCCGGGGCACAGAATCAGGCGGAGGCGCTGAGGGCGGAAGGAGTGACAGTGGAAATTAGTCGAGGATTGCGGGAGCTCACGGTTGACTTCGATGAGTTCGGCTGGTTCCCTGATGAACTACCCTCAGAGAGTGGCGGTGGCACCGAAGCGGAGAGCGAGGAGGGGGGCGGTGACAGGAGCATTGAGGCAGGAGAGTAAATATTGCTGTGGAGAGATGGCAAGGTCAAGACGTCAAAGCCTAGAGTTACCAGTGCTAGCATGATTGCGTCCACGAATCTAGCAGGACAACAGCAGTACATAATGTCTATAGATAAGGCGCATCTCCTTCCAGGGCTTGCACGGCCGTCAGGCGCGGGCGAGCTGCAATGATCTGCCACTTGATCTCGCAAGAATATCATAACAGCGGTGCACCATTCGATGCTATCTGACTTCTCCACGGCGATATTCCTGATACCAAAATAGGGCTGCCAAAAGAGAAGCTGACAGCATGGTGTCACGTGAACCACCCTGATGGCTATGGGCTCGTGTTTCGCCAGAGTCTGGTAGATTGCCACCAGTCAGCGTCGGGCCAGCAATGTTCGGGGGTAAGAAGTGAGAGAGAAAGGCAAACAACAAATCAGATAGCAGTTGGACATATTGCTTCCACATAAGACTTTCGGAACAGGTCTGTGAATTATGGTTTCTCATCATGCGAAGGGGCCCGTTAAAAAGAGACAGAAAAAAGAGGCCGAGGGTCATACCTGTGTGTAGCATTGATGACGGCCTTCCGCACCTGTCTCATTGCTTTGACAGTGACGGCGTTCATATCAAGTGGGATATTCGGTGCCTCGGCAGAGCAGAGCAGCGAGGCCGCGGCTTCAGGCTTCCCGTGGGCGCCAGCGATACGGACGGTGGGATCCCCACATCAGCCAGAAGCATCTCCCTTCCTCGTCGGCTTGAAGAACGAGTCCACTGTCTTCTGCTTCTCGTCAAACTGGGCGCTGCCAATGCCTCCCCTAGTCTTCTTGAGCCCGTCGAGATGCGCGATGTTATTGACAGACTTGATGGTCAGCGAGAGGGGGATCGAGGCGGATGGCGACCGGGCGGCTTGCGGTGTCGTTGTGAGCACAGCTTCGACATATCCCGTGTTCCTGAACGCGAAGGCAAAGTCGGGGTGGCCCTTCTGCGGGTCGACAGCACCAAAGACCCGCGCGAATTCCGTGGGGGAGCCCAGCCTCGTGAGGAGCACCCGGGCGAGCACGTTCAGGATGATGCCGTGTGCCACAATGGCGACAGACTGCTGTGGCCTGTCCGTGCCGGCATCCGACACGAGCGCCGATAGCTTGGGGAGGAGCTGGTGGTCCATGAACCGAGCTGCGCGCACAGTCATTTGCTCTTGCGTCTCAGGCAGCTTGGTGGGTGTGACATCGGGCGGCACGGTATCAGACGGTCCCGAGGCAGCGTGCGATGCCGTTCGACGAAAAACGGTGCCCTCCAGCGAGCCGAAGTCCTTCTCGCGGAGTTCGACAACGGGCACGACGGGGACGTGTCGTCGTGATCCCCAACAGCTGGGATCCAGGCTGGATGAGGAGGAAACAGTCGCTGGAGTGGTTGGCGACGGAGTGGCATCCGCCACAGCCGCCTGCGCGACCGCGACCTCCCTAGCAGTGTGATGGGCGCGCTGGAGATCGGAGCAAAAGACGTGCCCGATTGGGCCGATTGACGACCTACGCGATGCGAGGTGCTCGCCCAGTCGGCGTGCCTGGATCACGCCGTGGGATGACAGCGGCGAGTCCGTAGTTCCCGCGCTACCGAGATGTCATAATGTCAGCGCAGAGTGCGGAGGTAAGTAAGTAGGTAGGCGCAACGAACCAGCAGGCTAGCTAACCACCCGCTGGGGAACGACGTACAGAAGTCCGCGAGCATTGTCGACCGACTCTCCATGACGGATCAAAATTAGGTACATTTTGAGGAGAGAGACAGAGAAAGGCGAAACGAGACAATTGATAGTTAGGCAAATTCTGCAGTGGGACAGTGGACCCGGCTGGACAAAATTCGGTTCAGACAAGGGTGGAGCTGAGTTTGCGAGGACGCTGACCTGACCCTGTTGGCGTGCACGTGCCATGTTGGTCTGCCACACAGACACCGTGGCTCCACTCTGGACGACATCTCGAGCTCTGGTGAGTATTAAAACACCAGAACAACCTCACCCTTTGTTCAGCCGCGTCTAACATGCGAACAAGCCAAGAGATTTCTTTATCCTGGGCAATTCAAGATTTCTCATCGTAGTACCCCACGGTGTTTAATCGTTTCACGAGCGTTCTTCCTTTCCCACTTGGTGCCGACTGCCGAGCCATGGCCTTCAAACGCAGAGCCTCAACAGTCATGCCAGTCTGTCTCAAGGGCCCAGACGCATTTGCAAGTGCAGATGTAGCCTCACACCATCGGACTTTTCCTTATTTTTCTATGTATGCACTCCATAACAGTTGGATATTTGTAGGGAGGCATGCAAGTTAGCTCTGGTGATAGCTTCACTTGGTGCAGAGTGGGCCAGTGACTTGGCTGCGGATTGCGGGATGTGTGGACCGTATGGAATGCTTGTTGGAAGTCATGTTGATAAAATGCTATCGTCTCGGTCAATGCGGGTCGAGGATGCGAATAGCCTCGTGCTGGGTGCAAAATTAGAGGCGGTGGCAGTCCTGGCGCTTCTGCACTTCTGCAGATAGGCATGCCCAAGGCGTGGACGACATCTGGAGTGCATACTTGCTGGTGGCAGGCAGCCATGCAGTAAAGGAGACCAAGGCCCGTTACTTGCCTTTATATATCACTTCTCGAGAGTGTCTTGTCAAGATCGTACCCACTTGGACCTTTGGTTCATTTGGAGGCGTAATGACTGGCACCTATAACCAAGTCACCAGTCCGAGCATGCCTTGTGGGGCACCGTGCTGATGACTTTGGGGAGGGAGCTTAGCGCCGTGCGAAGGTCTAGAGAACTTTCAGGTTCTTGCTGGGTCACACAGTTAGTCAGTAACGTTCCGGGTTTGTGGGAAACTCCTGAGACGCATGTCGGGGAGTCCTTCTGGACTGGGGCTGGCTAATTGTCCAGTATATATATTTATATCTTTTTCTTTCTTTTTTCCTTTTTCTCCATTATTTCCTACTTTCCCTTCTTGTTTGACTCTATTGCTTTCTCAAATCTCACTGCCACTTTCGCTACCATTGTCGCCACTATTATTGTTGCTACCATTCCAGCCGCCGATCTGGCCGTTCCTCTCGCCGCCTTTCTCTCCTTTATTCTCGCCTTTGTTCTTGCATCTTTATTTTGATCCTTACCTCTCCTCATTAAAGTGATATGATATCCTCTCATGCCCGCGATAGTAATACGTCATATAAACTCGCTTCGTGATTGTTGTGACAAATGTGTGCTTCTGAACCACTCCTCTGCAAAATTGCAGGTTCAGAGCTTCACGTTTCATCAACGAGGCTCAGAGAGCTTAATCTCGGTGCAGCAAGGACCGCTCGGAGCCATTACTGGCTATCAGCAAATGGCCAACCGTGCAGTCAGATCATCACAGGCGAATATATAAGTGCGTTGTGGTAAAAATAACCATCTCAAAGTGATGGGAGCTATGTGGAGAGCTTAGAGAATAACTTTGACCGGGATCATTATCTACAGAATGCGAGGTGTTTAACAGGACTGCTAGACTTCGATCGAATGGTCCATTGGGGACCCGCATTGCAGCCCACAGCTCGCATCAGTACCCAGTATGCGGGTCCCAAGTTTGCACCGTGCGAGCGGGATGCAGTGACTTCATAGTTTTTGAACTTAGAGGTTGTTAGTTCCACTCCAGACCCTTTCCCAAACCTTTTCTTTCTTTTGCCTAATGACGTTTTCCCTGAATCTCATAAGCATTAACACGCCTAGGTTACACCCCAACAAGGAGGTGTGTCCGTTTGACGCTCCCTCGCCGAGGCTTTCACCCAGCGTACATTGGGTGGGGGCAAAGGCTCTGATGACCTGCTGGTTTACATGAAGCTTATGGTTGAGGGCGAAGGAGCTTCCCACAAGCTCATACGACTACGACATGCCCCCACCTCCTCTTAGGGCGTCACTGAGATACATCTTTCTTCAATCCTAACCAAGGGATGTGGATTTCTATCCATCCCTGATTTTTAGGGACATTCCAAGCGACACTCTGACTCCCGACAGAAGCGAAAGCTTCGGCACCTACATTATCAACGCATGCGCTCCGACACGAGAGATAGAGTTCATCTTAATCTCCCTAGTGGATTTGGGGAACGCATCAGGCGTTTGTTGTGCTTTAGAGGAGAACAAGACAAGCAACCAAAATCCCAATCCCGACTAGGCTGAAATGGCGTCAGCAAGGACTTCGGGATGCATTTTGATACCCTGGCTACCAGAGTGATTCGGCGGTGAATCGTACTCTCGGCTGCAGAATTCGACAGGTAGCGACCGTGGTGATGCCCCTTTCCTTCCCTGAGAAGAAAATCATATAATCGCCCCTCTCCCACTCGCTGTTGGCGGCAGACTGAATAGCTATACGCATTCGAGATTTCAGACTGACTGGGTATTCACGCTAAACAGATTCTTGTGATACTCTCGGCGATTGGTTTGCAGACCACTCATGGAGGCGGGAACAGCCAGGAAGTTGAACAAGTACCGGCTCCGCTAAGTAACCGATCTGAGTTATATATGGTTGCGATGAGTGACCGCAGGCCATGGCCCCAAATTCCCCTTATTGCGCTGACCACACAGCACGCAAGCGTAGTATTGCCCGAATCCTTCGCGAATTGCAAGCTTTGTGGGTCGTTGGTCTCTAGATTCAAAGAGCAACTTGATGTCTGTTGGCACTAGAGGTTCTAGAAAAGACCATTCTATAATTATGTAGCCTCGGCTGCTGTCTGGACGCTTGAGCTTGCGAGGCAGTTCTGATAATGGATGTCAGGAGCATATCTATGGTAACATTTCTAAGTCTTCCTTATCTTCGTTTCCTCCTTCCACATTGTTTAATTGGCATAGTTGACAGATGGAGATGCTACCGGGAATGGACGGGTGTTTGCTAAGCTTCGCTGAGTGGCTGAAGCGGTATCAGCGAACACACTGGTTCTGGGTCTGGGAGATACGGAATGAGAGATGTTAATCTGGCTTTATGCTAGCACAAACTCAATTCAACTCTGGAGTTCCTTCTTACTGCTTGTTGTGGACTTTAGACGCTTCCATGCACCACTCCGACTTGGTTTTCTCCTGAACCTTGTCCTCCCCAGGCTCGCCCGGCGACCTTGTGGCATACCTCAGATATTGACCTCGGGAAAATCGGTGGTATGAACCAATCCCTTTAAATCTCTTTGAGGCCCCTGGGGGCTGTCACCTATGCTGTGGTCTACTGTCTTTGCTCTTTAATTCATAATTACTAGACGACCAGGGCTTGGAGGGTGGTGAAGGGCAAATGAGAGTCTGAATTAGCAACAAGGGTTTCTCGAAAAGAAAAAGAAAAAAAAGACGAGAAAAAAAACGAGTGAATCCAAAATGCCATTTAATGGCTTTGGGATGATAGACGTCGATTCATTTCGGGGCTGTCCTGTGTCGAAACACGATCACGGTGATTTGTGATTTGAAACAGAATTGGGTTCGCACTCGGTTTAGCGTGTGACCATGCGAAAACGAATTTTTTCCGGCAGCTGGCGACATTTCCGCGGGGAATTTGGCGAACTCCGGCGCATATTCGCTGCCGTTGTTAGTGCCTCCTTAGGCAACCCGTGATTGGGGCAAGGTCATGCCAAGCCTGCATACGAGAGACGCATCCAATCGCCCATACGAGAGATGCATACGTGCCTTGCAGAAGCTGCAACTTGCTAGTGCAAGCGTTTTCTATTATGGATTACTGAGCCCTTTGTACTTCTGGTCCAGTAACAACGCAGCTTCGCACTCGCTAAGACGGCGGCGGGCAGAATCTATGAACAGCGGCGGGAAAAAACAGGCCTCGTTGGCGTTCGTTATTCGGTGTCATTCAGGCCGTTTTCTACTTGATCGGATAGCTTTACATGCATTGTCATGCATGCCGCCGACAACGAAGTCGTTCCGACGGAGATGCCGCTTCATTACAACCACTGCTAATTATCATCATGCCGAATCGAAACTTTGCCAATTATCTGGCAAAGTTCCCCTTCTCAACTTTATTAGCCAGGTCGCTCCGATCAAGATGTGTATAAAGCCATGGGCAGCAGACACCAAATTCCTGCTCGACTCTTGTCATCAAGATCCGACATCATCATACAACCTAACGACCAACAAAGATCAAACAAATAACCCCCTGAACCCCTATCTTTGGATAATTACATCTACACAACCACATCGACCAACAGCAGCAGTGACCCCAGGTCCACGAGGATCAAGCCCTCACATCGACGACTTAACAAGATTCCGAAAATCAACTTAGAAAATCCAGAAACCGCAATGATGACGCCCTCTCGGTCCAACTTCAAGGTCATCGTGGTCGGTGGCGGCCCCGTCGGCCTAATCGCGGCACACATGCTCCACAAGGCCGGCATCGACTTCCTCATCCTAGAGCGCCGCCCGGACGTGACGGTCGATGAAGGCGCCAGCCTGGCTTTGTGGCCTCCCACATTCCGCATCCTAGACCAACTAGACCTCAAGGAGACGCTGAAGCCAACTGGGAATGCCCTGCGCGTTCAGCACATGCACACTCTAAAGGGCGACCTCTTTGCCGAGAGTACAATCTTCAGCGTCCTAGAAGAGCAGTAAGCCTTTGCCTAATTATTGTGTGCCAGACATTACTCACTAGTTTCCTACTCCAGTAAGATCCAACGACTAATAAGATCTCGCCCGATGCTACAGTCACGGCCACGAACTGCACATGTTCCACCGCGCCGACCTTATGAAAGCCTTCTACAACAATCTCCCCCCAGAGGCAAAGTCGCGCGTCCTCCTCGGCAAGAAGGTGGTCAACATCGAAGTCGCGCCTGACGGTGTCCTCGTCTCCTGCGACGACGGCACCGTCCACTCCGGCTCCATGGTCCTAGGCGTCGATGGCGTGAACAGCAACGTGCGCTCTCTGATGCGCAAGTTGGCCCTCAAGTCCCCAACCCCGCCTCCGTCCATCAACGAGGAGAAGCCTTACCTGTGCACCTACCGCCTCATGTTCGGCAACGCGCCCCGCTCGCCCATGGTCAAGCCCGGGATCACGTACGAGGCGCACGGCCACGGGAACGCGACGCAGCTCTTCGTCGGCAGGGAGAAGATGTGGTTCTTCATGTTCGAGGAGCTGCCTGAGCAGACTAGGGAGCAGACCCGGTACTCGAGGGAGGAGGAGGAGGCCTACGCGGCCAAGTTCGCGCACGTCCACATGAGCCCGGACCTGACCTTCAAGGAGGTCTGGGAAAGCCGCAACGGCGCCGGGCTGACGAACCTGGGCGAGGGGGTGGTCAAGACGTGGGGGTGGAACCGCATCGTCCTCGCGGGCGACGCCGCCCACAAGGTCACGCCCAACATCGGGTGGGGGTTCAACGCGGGCTGCCACGACGTCGTGGTGCTGACCAACGCCTTGAAGCGGATGCTCGACTCCCGCGCGGAGAATGACAGCAGCGACAACACGTCGGCGCCGACGACGGCGGAGGTGCAGCGGCTCTTTGACGACTACCAGGCTCAGCGGGAGCCCTTCGTCAAGCAGATCTGCGGCATGTCGGCCCAGGTGACTAGGATGGGTGCCTGGCATGGTTGGATCATGAAGGTGCTGGACCGCTGGGTCTGGCCCAAGCTGGACATGAACAGGATCATGTCCCGGCGAGTCGTGGGGCCGCTTGTCTCCACTGTGCCAGTCCTGGAGTTCCTTGAGGAGAAGGACACCATCCAGGGCAAGATCCCTTGGCTACACCCGGCTATTACCACCAAGGCCAACATGGTCTCGGTTGCTTGAGAGCCTACATCTCTTTCTTTTATACAGTGTGCTTGTTAGGATAAGCGTTATGATTAACCAGCTAGGATTCTGCGTTAGTCTTAGACGCATGTCGGCGTCTCAGGGTTTAGGTGACTTGGGGGCGAAAGAGGCTATTTCATCTATACTTAGATCGTAGTTACCTTTTTATATCTTTCTTTATTTTTACATTCACGGATAAGAGGTCTTAGACTCTCAATTAATTGTATGCATTTAAATTAACAGTTGTATTCAATCCTACCCATCTGCTGGTGGACCTGGGATCGTCTGGCGTGGATGTCTTGATAATTACCTGCCGTGATTGGTTCACCACTGTGGCTTGGGAGTCGCATCTTCTTTCTCTGTAGCGATATCAACTCGCGCTTTCCCTTTAGGTCACAGATTCTCTTTCCATATATGTACCCGACCTATGAAATCCCAGTCCCCCTCGCCTGCCTGTATCATTTCTATGGGACTGGTGGCCAAAATGGATCCGCCCACACTTGCCCGATCAACCCTCCTTGCCCTTGTCCACCGCAGCGTCAGTCAAACAACCCGACTCACCTACCTAACCCACGGAACGCCCACACAAGACCACCGGGTAGGAAGGCACAGGGGCTTTCTTGATCAAGGTTCCCTTGCTTGCACACACAAAAAGGAACACAAGAAATTCTTCCAACCTATTCTTTCATCAGATCACTCAGAGAGTCTGGAAGCACCACAGTACACCGTCTAAGATCAACCTCTTCCTGCCCCATGGAGAAGGTCTTCAACTCTGAGGTCCGACTCATCGAGAGCTAAAGAAACGTTGAGATCTCGTCGATCTTGACCTAATTTCGACACTCACTAATTATCAGCTTCTACTACTCAACACTCTCCAATTGTCTGGCTTGGTCGTTCAACATCTACCTCACCCAGATTTGCCTTTATCTTGGTACGCTAGCTATCAATCAAGCCAGCTGCTACATTGCGCCCAATTGCCACGTCGCCGGGTCCATCATTTCCCAAAGCTTGCGGAACTCCCTGCGTCCAGATGAGCCTCTCTCTTCCTATCTAGTCAGGGCTTCCAACCGAGAGGGGCATCATGGCAAGCGATATGACTAGCAATTCGACGAAGGAGGATCCGAACGAAGCCAGAAAATCTTTCTTTGAGTACAACGGGTCGATCGCCTTGTTAATAAATGGTATCCGAGCGAACAAAGTTACACACTGGGATCAGATCAGCCCCAAGAACCAGGCGGAGGCTAGAATGGGATATCTCTTCGACAATGACCTTTTGACTCTATCCGGAGTCATCACCACGGAAATTTCGAACTACGGAAAGCCTAGCTGCTCGAGCATCGAAACGGTGACTGAGGGGATCGCCCTCCTTAGGCGTTGCATGGAGGCATATCGAACGACTGTCTTGAGGCTCCGGTTTTCACTCAGCGGCATTATGGGCCAGACAGTCAGCCTCCAACGTGAGAATCTGACACTCAAGATGGAGCTCGAGGCATTAAAGGCCCCCCTTGCCTTCACTGAGCTCCGAGCCGAGAACAAAAAACTCAAACAAGAGCTAGCGGAGCAGCGAAGCATTGTTCAGAACGTCAAGAAGGCCATCCAAACGGTGGATGGATCGACCGAGGATGCCGAAGGAGCTGGCTTAAAGCGAGTGAAGCGAGCCAGGGAGAACTGAGCCAACAACCAACAATCATTTCTCTATTACCAGCAGATGGGGACAGAACTTGTCTGGGGTGGGATTTCCAGCTCAGCCTTCAGATGGATTCCTATCACTAACCGTCATGCCCCTCTTCATTCTCTTCTTGTCATTTCCCTTGATTCTCCTCCACCCCAGATGGCCCTGGTTTCTCTTCGCTTCCTGTTCTCGTTCCTTAACACTTTTAGCCTCCTTCTCAAGGTCCTTATTCATAAAGTATGGGGTCTTTCAGTGTTGCACTCATCAATGCCTCTTGTCGTCTTCCAAAGGTGAGCCTTCGTGAGCCAATTTGGGGGACAGCGCAGTGAGCCATTGATTGCGGGAGGCTAGACAATTGACAAATCAGAATTACTGGGAAAACTCATCGCCAACGCAGTGAAATCGCCAGCTAATGGAAGTCCATCCGACGATCTCAGTGTCACAGAAAGTGTCTAAACCCGCTCCCAGGCGTGACTGCCAATTGAGTAGAATAACGGGCGTGCCGACAACAGCAGCTAAGTCTACGAAAAACGCCCCTAGGCGATATTAGTGTCATGTCATTGTGGAAGGGCACTGGGGTCTATGGCAGTACGAGCATCAAAGAAGGTAATTAGTATATCGATGACGAAAATGAGTGCAGTACCCAAATATAAATATTGACCTCAAGTTGACGACACAGACCAGTACTAGACTGCGTTATAGAAATGAGATGAGGAGAAGGCGGTAGGCCAACCAGGACTTCCGACATAATTACCCTTGACGGGTTTCTCCTCAAGAGAGATAGCTAGCTGCCAAGCGGCGAGATTGGAGAACAAAGAAAAGCGAAACCACATGCGCGCAAACAAATGGCAGCTTTCGGCTCAGCCAATACTAAGCCGCAATACAGCGACACCTCCAACGGAACCCGAGCTCACAGCCCCGCCAGCCGCCGTTTGAAGGCAATATCCAGCGTGGCCTCCTGATTCGGATGCGTGATATCCAGCTTTCGGCCCCGACACCACCCAGCCCTGAACTCGGCCTCGGAAACCCACAGATAGTCCTGGTGCTCCTCCGGGTCGAGCACCACGGCCGGGTGGCGGTCCACCTCCGCCTCCTCCTCCCCCTGCTCCTCCCCCTGCTCCTCCCCCTGCTCCTCCCCCTGCTCCTCCAGTGGCAGGTGTCCCCCTTCCACCTCGACCTCGAAGGTGAGCTTCTGCCAGAGCACGCCGTCGCCCTCGAAGTGGATCGTGTGCAGCAGGGCCTTGACGGCGGACAGGCTCAGCCGAGACTCCTCCCACAGCTCCCGCGCCAGCGCCCCGAGCACGGAGCCGTCCCTCTCCGGCTCCGTCGAACCCCCCGGGACCTCCCACAGGTTCGGCAGGAAGTCCGTCGCGGAGCGCTGGACTAGCAGGATCCGGTCGTCGCCGTGGTGGAAGACCACCGCGCCCACGACTAGCATGCCCACGCCCGGTTGGGTCTCGAGGTAGGCCGGGACGCTGAGGCTGCTGTACAGGGACAGGGACTCGTGGACGGAGAAGGTCGTTGGTGGTCCATTAGTGGGTGAGGGCTCTGTTTGGGATGTCGACATCTTTTTCGTCGGGGGGTTTTGTACTATCAGATGCGAAGATATGGGTGGAGGGACTGAAAGAGGCAATAAGATAAATGGGGTTGGTGATCTTGCAACTCAGAAATTACAGCAAAGGCAGTATGTATGTATCTGTGTATGTATGTGGTTCCCATCCTACGCGAGGAGAATTGCTCGCTGGATAACTGCCTTTTATCAAGCGCGATAGATACCTGTTGGCAGGTTGTAATCAAGCTAAATGCCTGCAAAATGCCGCCCATCACGACTGCATAAATGACTCACTCGGTAGCACTCGTGTCCAATGACAGTCCAAATGGAATAAATCGATTTTGACCCCATCGCTGTTCTCTCCCTTTTTCTCTTTTTTTTTTATGTGGCTCCTAACTATTGCGGCTTCGGAAAATTGTGGTGCCTGGATCAGGCACCAATGTATCTACCAGGAGGAGATAATTACAATGGGACCAGGCAGCAAGTATCGACAAGTGCGAGCTAACCCTGATCTTAACCTATTGCTACCTACCTCACTAATCACACTGCCTGCTCAGGTTAGAGTGGTCATGGCTCAGGACCTGCACCCAGTCCAGGCTCCGGGCCAGCATTTGTGGGAGTCAGCAGTGTTATGACGAGCATCACGTGACTGCTCGCGTGTACCCCTAATCCTGTCCCCAGGAGCTTCCTCCTGGTGGTCACTGCGCCCCCCTCGTGTATATAAACCTAGTTCCTGCCCACCACACGTAGAAGCTGTAGGAAATACAATACCCCGCTTTCTCTTGGCTGCATCTCTCCTAGTACGTGCCTGTTGGGCACAACAGGCAGAAGGTGAGCAAAGGTGTGCGCAGCGCAGGGGGATCAGCCTGAGCCCAGATTTAGTAATTATTGTTTCAGCATCCGACAGCTTTGAACACAGCCCAGTCGACAGACTATTGCCTTGGTCCCCACTTAGTCGGTAATTATGATGTGACTCGGTGTGGTATGTCAACCGCAATACTGTATGTACCCTATCAAGGTTCTATCACATCTCTCGACCTTCAGATGCGACTCACCGCCGCCGCCAGCTGCCAGGTGACTTGCCTTTCCACGTAGAGGTTTCCGGGTAGGGCTGCGAAGAGAACATGGATGTCCATCCTCGGAAGACGAGACCGCGGCGAGTAGAATCATGGAAGTACCCTGATAGATAGTGCCCGTGTCAGGATGCCCAGAAGTGCTAGGGGACAATAAAGAATCAGACGGCATGGATTAATTAAATGATTAGTACAGGGTTTACTGGAGTCCGTAATCTGCTCGTCCCTGATGCCGGCAATATGCCGCCGCTTCCGTGCAAAAATCTTATCAGATCATATTGCGTAGCTTGGCACGTGAAAGGGATTTCATTGGCCAGACCGATCTTATCTCGCGTTCCACAGGACCCAACATCGAGAACGATTTGCTCGGGCGTTCATTTTTAGGTGTAAACTGTGCGACGTTGTCATCGAGCGATGCTGCTTGAACTCGACCGACAACCCGGAAAGTCTGCGGAATCTATCCGTACCGCAGTGTCAGCACACCGTAATTGCTGGGCCAAGTGGTGCCCTTTCGGCGGGGCTGCATGAAGTACCTTGATGGATGAAAGAAGTTGAGTGGGCCAATCGCTAGCTTCCTGCTGGCGCAGCCATCCCCATCACGAGGACGCCAAATTCAGTAGGACTTGCGAAAAGGGGGGTAAAAGAATAAAATGAAGCAGTCCCTCGTTGAATCGGTCTAACTTCTCGGCTCCCGTATCCTCAATCGATCCAAGTACTTCCTTGCCTCCGGAAAGCTCTGGTTAGGCCCTTCACGTTTCTCCGGCCTCCGCCGTGGCACCTCAAAGATGGAAGTCGAAAGTACGGACGTGGCAGTGGTCGGGCTTGGTAAGTCTTTGATCGCAATATGGCCCTCTCAGCAACGGAGCAACATTGGCTGATCCTCGCGGTCTCCAGGAGCCCTTGGGTTGGTCACGCTGAAGAATCTGGCCGAGGAGGGGTTTCGCGTGACGGGATTTGAACGAAACGGATACGTCGGCGGATTATGGCAGTACGTGGAAGGAGACAAGACCTCGGTCTTGCCTTGTAAGTCGCTACCCCCGTTCGTATACCCGCAGGCGCCGATTTTAACCACACTTACAGCGACTATCATCAACGTTTCCAAAGAGAGGGTTAGGTCCCACATGGTCTCGTTACACGCGATTGGAGAATTGGAGATCCCGAATGTCTGTGTTAAATGTTGTTCTAAATTTCTAATATGCTCCACAACAGGGCTGCTTCACTGATTTTCCATTTCCCGACTGTAAGTAGCACAACGAAGGTGTCGGTGACCGGGTCGCCCAGCTGGCGTTTACTGAACCCGCACCAGACACTGGCAGCCTCAGTCCCGCAAGCGAGGTCCAGAAGTACCTGGAGAGCTACGCGGACGCCTTCAACCTCCGATCCAGGATGAGGCTCAACACCGTCGTGACCGGGGTGCGACGTGACAAAACGAAAATGAAGTGGGTTGTGGGCACGGATGGAGGGTCCCCGCAACTGTTCGACAAGGTGGTGCTTGCAACGGGGATAAACCAAGTGCCCATCTGGCCGAGTATCGAGGGCATCGACTTATTCCAGGGAACCGTCATTCATTCCCGGGCCTTCAAGAGGTATGACTGTCGAACCCCGTCTCTTAATGCGCCCCCCAAGTTGAATCCAGCTAACCACGGTGGCATGACACCGAAAAACAGACCTGAGGAGTTTGCACGCAAGGACGTCCTGATCGTTGGCCTTGGAAACACGGGAGCCGACACAGCTGTCGCCCTTGTAGGCCACGCCAACAATATCTACGTTTCGCACAGAGAAGGTGCTTATATGGTGAGCATATGATCAGGAGATTTTCTTTCCTATTTTGGGGGAGAAGGAGTAAAGAAGAAGTGGTTTTTTGTAGGGGGCAGAATGATCGAAATTAGTGACAAAAGGGAACCTAGCTTCCACGGACCAACAAGGGACGGTCTATAGACCACACTCTCACTGCTCGCCTCCTCGCCATCCAAAGCTTGATGGAACGCCTCTTCCCCAATCTCACGCAGTGGCTCTTCGACCACTTCGTTCAGCGACTCCAAGACGGCGCATTCACAATTCGGCCCGAATGGCATCTCTCGCCGGCGCCGTCCCTACGCCACGCCACGCCCATCATCTCGGACGAGATCGTCGGCTGCCTCGAGACCGGCGCCGTGAAGTCCAAGCCAGGTGTCGCGCGGGTCACGGGGCCGCGCGCGGTGGAGCTCAGCGACGGCGCGACGGTGGAGGCGGACGCCATCGTTTTCTGCACGGGTTACAAGGCCGACTTCTCGTCGCTCGTCGAGCCGGCGTACGACCCCACGCGCGACGCGACGCCCCGGTGGGCCGCGGCCGGGGGGTCCAAGGGTCGGCCCCTGCCGCGGCTCTACCGCAACATCTTCTCGCTCGACGAGCCCTCGAGCCTGGCCTACATGGGCGCGCTAGGATTCCCGGCGCCGGCCTTCCAGCTGTACGACCTGGCGTCCATGGCGTTGGCGCAGGCGTGGAGGCCCGGGGCCGATGGGGCCTCGGCCCTGCCTCCCCGGGAGGAGATGGAGCGCGAGGTCCACGAGCGGCACGAATGGCTCTGCGGCATCGCGGAGCGGGGGAGCGTGTTCCCGGGGCTGGTCAAGGCGGACGACTGGATGCGTTGGGCGAACGATGTGGCGGGGACGGGTGTTAATGAGCACATGGGATGGGGCTGGGCGGGGCTCAAGTTCTGGCTGACGGAGCCGCGGTGGTGCTCGATGTTGATGGGGGGTGTTTACAGCCCGCACCTGTTCCGGTTGTTTGATGGGAAGAGGAAGAAGTGGGATGGGGCGAGGCAGGAGATTGAGAAGGTGAATAGGAAGCTCGAAGAGAAGCCAAAGGAGACGTAGCGTACGGGTTTTTTTTTGGTTGTTCTTTTTGCACCTCTCCGCAACGGTTTAATCTGCAGCTTGGTGACTCTTATCTGCTCGGTTGGCCCTTCCGTTGTGCAGTTGTCCGTTCCGTAGTTTCCTTTGAGCCACCTTATCAACCGAGTGCGTTCTTTGGACTTTTTATAAAGATCATTGCAGGGACTGCCATCTAGTCAACGTTAATTATCGACCAAATGATTTGTTTGGATGTGTTTCGTCCAGAAGATGAAGGCAGTCCCTATGATGCCGAGGGATCATGCCCCGACATCGGTTCAGGAGATAGCGCAGGAGCGAAGGGCTGCAGGAGAACCGTTAAGTGGATGCGTAAGGGAGTATCATTGTGGCCAGAAAGCCCCCATGAGTCCAATCTAGTATGACTGGTTGGTGGGCATTATGTCTGGGGGAGCTCGCTTCACATTCTCAATTCTGGGTTGGGGAAGGCGGTAATTAGTTGCTCATGGTGCCGATTGAACCTGGCATGTCGACAGTAGCTGGGGTTCGCGGTGTGCGTGAGTAGCTTTCATAGGGCAGGATTGTATGGGTGTATATGCAAGGGCGGTAAAGCGTACGACGGCAGCGAGTTATGGAGCCACTGCTATTGTAACCCCTGAGATGAAGTACGGGGATATCGCGTATTATTATTAATAATATTAGACGACTAGTGAGAATTGTTTAGAAAGCGCTGGTGCAGAGCCTGGCTACCAGCAACTTGGTTTGAGTTAGTAATACCTCGGCCCGATATCACTATTAATAAATGACCATAGGGCTCATGCCAGACGCTGGAGACTTCCCTTCTGTTGCCTTGCCCGTGGGAGTGCCCAAATTGGTAAGTAGCACTAATCAATGGCGGAAACTTGCCAGATCCCTAAGAATCCAGAAGCTCAAAGAGTTGGAACTCGAATGTGGCATTTTAGTCTTCTAGAGGACGAACCTTAGTAATTATGTAGTCAACCACCTTATAATACCTATCAAAGGTCGGGTAAGGCAGGCCTTCATCGCTGTCACTCGCCTTTCCGTGTAAAAGCGGCGACTATGGCGTTGTCTCAATCCTTAGGGAGGGGATTTTTGGTAGTCGCTCGGGTGATGCCCTTGTCGTTAGTTGATTTGTTGTCTGCTCCGCTACGGACAGTGGGTCTAGCGAGGCGGGAGTGAACAAGCCAGGGCGTCAAGAAACTGCCTGATACGGTGATCGTGGACGGCTGGCCACTAGAGAAGCCACGGAAGGCAGGACTGTGAAATCCGATAGGGCCTAGTTGTGTCGCAAAGTGTCAGATGTAAAACAAGTAGGTAATTGGGTAGGTAGGCAGGTAGGGACGCGAGTGGCGAGTAGCGAGTGCCAAGTGCCGGGTGCCGATATGTCTGGGGCCACGAGTGATGGAACTTGAACGGTTTGAAATGAAGATGGAAGGAAATGGGAAGAGTGCTCCTTGTAAAGTAGAAGTAGGAAGCTGATTATAGGACGCAAGTCCGAGAGGACACGCTAGGGAGTGCACACATATATGCAATTCGTAAGCGCCAGCTAGGTAATTACTAAACTACAAGGACTAAATGACTGAATGCCTATGTTGAGGACTAGGGACCATCGGCGGGACAACAAAGTACCTCGCCAGTCAAATGAGAGTAACGATCATAGTTGCTGATAAATATGTACGTCTGAGCTGAACATGCTCATCAACCCACCATCAAAACATCACTGCACGCCATCCCAAACACGAAACTCATCCGTACTCGCCCCTGCCTTGCACCCCCAACTCGTCTCACCCACGCCATCCCATCAATCACAATCAGTATCACCGCTTCGCCCCAAGACTCCAGCCACGCTCCTCGATACAGTTTTTGTCATAACACAATTCACCAACCCCCACCCGCTAACCGAACCCTCAAAACACCAATTTGTATCTCATAAACAGCGCAAAATCAGGGGAAAGACCCCCCCTTATCTGCTCGTGTCAACGACATAGCGGCCGACAATCTTGAGATCCTGCATAAGCGTGTAAACTTCCTGAAGCTGGCTCAGGCCGACCGTCTTGAAGGGCGCGTGGATGAGGCCCCTGCGGAAGAAGTCGAGCGCCTCAGTCGTGTCCTGCCTGTTGCCAACGTAGCTGCCCCTAATGTTGATCATGCGGATGACAGTGTCGAAGACGGGCGCCTTAAGGAAGGCGTTGGCGGGGAGGCCGATGCAGACGACGACCCCCCGGGCGCGGACGTACTCGCTCGCCTGCTGGAACGGCCTCTCGCTGACGGCCAGGAGGATGACGGCGTGGGGGCCCAGGCCGTCCGGGGTGGCCGCCTTGACCTCGGCCACGAGGTCCTTGGACTTGGAGAAGTCGACAAAGGCCGAGGCGCCCAGCTCCGTGCACGACTTGCGCTTGTCGTCGCCCGCGTCGATGGCGATGGTGTGCAGGCCCATGGCCCGAGCGTACTGCAGCGCCATGCTGCCAAGGCCGCCCCCGGCCCCGACGATGGCGACGAACTGGCCCGGCCGGGCTCCGGACTCCTTGAGGCCCTTGTAGACGGTGATGCCGGCGCAGAGCACGGGCGCGACGGCCTCGAGGTCGACGTCCTTGGGGATGCGCGCCACGTGGGCCGCCTTGCCGATGGCGTACTGCTGGAAGGAGCCGTCGACCGTGTAGCCCGACAGGAGCGCGTGCGGGCAGAGGGGCTCATCCCCCTGCTGGCAGTAGGGGCACGACAGGCACGAGCCGTTCAGCCACTTGATGCCCACGTGGTCGCCGATCTCGACGTCCTTGACCAGCTCGCCGCGGGCCACAACCACGCCGGCGCCCTCGTGGCCGCCCACGAGGGGCATCTTGGTGGCCAGCGGCCAGTCGCCCATCATGGCGTGCAGGTCCGTGTGGCAGACGCCCGAGTACTTGATGTTGACGAGGACCTCATCCGGGCCTGGCTTGGCCACAGGGATCTTCTTGTAGACAGTGGCTGTGAAAGGGGGGATGTCACGTTAGCCATGGGAAAGAAAAAAGTGAAAATGGTAGGGGATAGAGTTCCGTCCGTAGGTAGTGTTGAACTGGTGGGGCAGGTTGTTGCAGAGGGGAATAAATGGGAATATCTTACGTCCGCCCTTCTTCTCGACCACCTGGGCCCATTGCTCTGTGGGGACCGACATTGTTATATGGATGTGTGTGGGGGATTGGCTGATGTTGGTGGCGTGGTGTGCTGATTCACGGCAATGACGGGTAACTGCTAAGGCAAGCTCAGAGCTTAAACAAAGACAAAAGGGTATCAGAAACAGGGCGATGTTGGAGAAAGAAACGAGAAAGAGTTGCCACTGGGGTGGGCAGTCAACCAGATTTTATAGAGTATGACAGGATGCGAACGAGTAAAGTGAAACCAGATGAGGAGACTTGGAAGCAAGAACAGGAGACGCAGAGCCCTCCTCGCATTAGACAATTGAAGAGACTGCCGAAGAGCCGTACCTAGCCCTTCTCCCCATTCATGCAGAGAGCATCTGAGGATCTGACCTATGACAACAGCATGTCGACCGACGGAGACCAGGACCAACGCTGATGACCCCTCTGGAGTAAAGGAGAAGACGTAAGGTCTCCATGCCTGTAACATCATGATGGCATTCTTTCCCCGCCTTCTGGACTGCGGGGAAGGTCCGGCAACTCACAGGTTCGCATTTCGTAACAGAGGGCATCCCTGTCCTGCGGTGGTCAGGTAGCGCGTTGGAAAGAAACGCCGGGGACAGGGTTTGGACAGTCGTGAGGTGCATGCGCAGCCTGGCTGGGCATTCCTTCATAGGGCGTAAACCCCATCTAACCCCGATGTTGAGGCCATCGTACCTGGGCACTTGCCTCACAGAGTCCAGTCCCGAAGGCCAGAATTCACTGAAAATTCGGGTATGGGAAAGGGGTCTTGCCATGACAGATTTGGGTTCATTTCTACTCCCAAAAATGTTTAGAGTTTTGGAGGAACGTCGAAGACATCACACCAGACCGTGGGGCCCCAGATGTCATAACAAGCTGTCGGTCATGCAGTAGGTTTACGGCCCCGACGTGCTAGATTGGATTCGGGAGGGCAAACTTTTGCTACCTCAAGAGGCACGAATGATGCCATGGACAGCTGTCAGCAGTGCGGACGACACCGAACGCCCGGACACCGGATGTCGATGGATGGGAAGAAGAGCCCCGAGTAGAGCCAACTCGCTTCTCGGCACCTTGTCCCGTCCGAACTGCGACGCTCCGTTCCCTGACCGCAGCGCTAGCCTAAAGATAGAGAGCTGCCTGTGTCTCACCTCTGGTATTGCGCTAGGCATGCACGCTTGAGCTGCTGTTGCATCTGGTTCCCGGGCGGGGGATGCGAGAGACATCCGTTCGAGCGAGAGGCTGCCGGCTTGAGATATCTCAGATCCGAGGTCATGAGTTTGGGGAAATGGATGGAGCAAACGCGCAAGCAATGCAATGTTCAAAACAGCCGCGCATCCAAACGACCAGCCACTCCCCCCACTACCTAGATATTAGTAGGAACGTGGAGGAAGAGGGAGGGGTGGAGATGACCAGGAACGGTATGCAGCTGGCTAGACCGGCGATAGGCGAATGCTGATCGCTCGCCTTGTCTCCGGAGAGTGTGCTGAAATAACTTGGCATATTGGCATTAATCCTGGGATTTGCAGTGTTAACCAAGATACGTATCTGGTATCTGTGGTTAGTGCAGATTTAGCGTTCAGTGGCTTGCAGGAAGAAGGACGCGGCTGAGGGGATCCGGCCCATTGGAGAAGATGTCAAGGAGGGGGCTCGATGATGGGGGCTTTGATCTGGCCCACAAGAGCTCGTGTCATGTCTGAAGGACAAAAGGAAGCAAGGAACGCTGCAGCCTGCGAAGTCCGGAGGTACCCCCGCGCAGGTAATAAATCTAAGCTAGCTGTTGTCCTGTCCAGGCTTTCCCATACTTTGCCCTAAGGAGACAAGCATGCAGAAGTGGCCTCACCGATCATCCTTGTCCATCGGCGACCACTTCCAGCGTTCGAGCCTTTACAATCACGCCACTTTCTGTTCGGCGTGCAGGGTGCATGAAATCAGTCGCTGACAGAGCCGCCTGTCCGGCGCCGGACACTACGTGGGAATTGCGGGGTGACATGGAGCCAGGCGCGGGGCTGCTGTGGTAGGTGTTCGGACCCCTCTGCTGCCCAGTTTGTGCCCCGGCGTAAGAATTATCCCAAGACGGGATCACCAGGATTGCCTGGCAGTTTGTACCGTTTCGTATTTCCACCGTCTTGAAATCGTCTTCAGTCTGTCCGTTTCCTCGTCTGTGAAAATTTCCGTCAATGACCCCCGAAAACCGGAGGTCGCTGCCTACCAACAATCCGTAGTAGGATCCATGCCATGTCATACAAGCTTCAATCCATTCGTTCATCATGTCTCTCCAGTGCCTGCTACCGACGCCCATCCATGAAGGCTCGTATTGTGAAGCCATCTACTGCCACCCATGACGTCAAGATACTTTTGCCTACAACCTCTAAAGTGAGGTCCCATCGGATTGTGCCCTCGTTCGTTTTTGACCCAATTGTCGCCTGTAGATCTCTCCTTTCCCGTCGGGTCGCTGCTTTTAGGAACCCCCAGGCCCGCCAAGCAGGGCAAATCTTCTGACGATGCCCGGACCGAACTCTTGGTACTGTTCCAACGACATGCACCGTCAGCAAGACAAATTCGAGGGAATAAGCCATAAAACACCAACCAACTAGGATGGGCCCTGACGTCAATAAACGTACCTCAGCCTTTGTATGGCAATATGACCTAAACTCGGGAGTCTGACCCAAGAGGCTGCCACCAAACCACGGACCGTGCCGCTGTCGCTTATGCGTGATAACCTGGACCTCGAGGCCTCCGCTCTTGGCGCCTCCACTGCGAACCTCGCTGGCTCGGATGCGATCGTCCACGAGGTTCTTGATGTCACGTTGCAGCCTGCGGCCGAAATCCTTGTAGAGCGTGCTGCCGCCCGAGAGGACGATGTTCTTGTACAGGCCCCTGCGCACGTCGATGGGGCTTGACTGGATCACGCCGTCGACGACGATGGGGAGCGGGGTCAGGAAGTCGGAGCTGTAGATCTCAGGGTTGAAGAAGATCTCGGGCGCCAGGAAGCGCTCGTACCCGACGTCGACCGTCACCTGGCGGCCCCCGGGGTGCTTCACCACGTGCTGGGCGAACCGGGTGCGGTCCCGGTCGAAGCGCGAGAACTCCTTGACGATGTCCGGGCACACGTAGCAGTACTCCTCCTTGATCTCCTGCGCCGTCTTGAGCGACGAGTCCGGCTCCCCGCGGTCGCGCAGCAGCGACTGCACGAAGTAGGTTATGTCGCGGCCCGCGATCGGGATCGACTTGATCGAGGAGCCGATCACGTAGCCCTCCGCCACGGGGATGACGTGGGTCACTCCGTCGCCCGAGTCGATGACGGTGCCCGTGAGCGACCGGTCATGTACCTTGGACGATGTCCACGAGGCGGCAAGCGCTAGCACAGCCTGCACAGCGATGTATAGGCCGGCGCAGTTGAACGACTCGAAGAAGATCTCAGCCGTGTTCTCTCGGTTCTCGGGAGGGTTCAATGGCTAGGGAGCAATGACAGGAGGTTAGCACTGTGAACCCAGGGGAAATGAGACGTCCTGCCTCAAGACGACTTCGAAGAAGGATACACGTACCGGCTCTGTGAGGAGGAAGTAGTGGTCCTCAGGTTCCACCCGCAGATACTTGAAGATCGAATTTGACCAGAATCGTTCCATATGGTCCTATTCTGAAGGTCAGCCAAGAATGTGCAGAACCCCTTTCCCGAAAATCCGTCCGACTAACCCAGTTCTCTATTTGTCCGTGTCGAATCGGATAATGCAATCCGTATCCTGAGATGCAGTTAGTATGTTGTGCAGCTCTGACCTATGCTCCGACCAATCTAGATAGCATACCTGGTCCTGCTGCGGCCGCGATAGCCTCGTCGCCAATGAAGAAGTCCAGATCCTCAGTTCCGCGCTTCATCGACAGGTGACCGCCGGGGCCGGCACCGCCAGTGAGGAAGCTCGGTTTGTTGGCAACAGCTGGCCGACCAGATCCAGAGCCTCCAGCTCCTCCTGCAGGTCCCTTATTCGCGATCGCGGTCGGGAAGACGAATGATGGCGAATCGTTGCCGGCGAATCCTGAGGGGAGATGGGAGTCAGTGGTGACGCTCGAGCGGAAGCCTGAGAGGGAGCTTCGAAGCCAGATGGGGACCTTGCAAGAAGGGAACCCATACCGAGTTTGGAGAACCCAGTGCCGCTGGGGGAGATGTATGTCAGCACCGTTCCCGTATCTTTAAGAAGGGTGGGAGAGCTCGGCTGAGTAGGTCGCTAATGAGGGGTTGCGGCTGGGCGGAGATGCGCGCCGACTTACTTGTCCATGACAACGGCGGGAGTTTGGTTGGCCATCGTGACGGGTAGGAAGTGGAATCAGGCTCCTCTTCCTCAGGATCAGACAGGGTAGTGAGGCGGTCCAGACGCGCCGGCGAGTGGGCGTTAAAGCAGCTGGTTTGAGAGGTAGTAAGTAAAATCAGTATGCAGTCCCACGGTGATGGTGGGCTGAATTACGCGCCTACGTAGTGGTGGTAGCGCCAAGCAGTGTGGCTCCGCATGTGGCTCAACCCTGGGCTGCCCCCGCCAAAGCCTGAGTAGGGCGGGGCCACAAGTGCCTTAAGTGCAGGTTCAACGTCGCCTGTGGCTAACACGCGGAAGGTGGTTTCGGTGAGGGAAAGATTCGCAGACCCGGAAGTGAAACCCCGGAGGCTTGAAACAGCAACATCTACGGAGGATTGCACGGGGAGAGATGTCGTTGTGCGTCAGAAGGCGGGCTTAAGCCGAAATGTCTTGATAGAAGCTTCTTTTGTTTCCCGCCTACTACCATGGATCTCAATGCGATCTTTCCACCACGTTTGAGAAGGAGGAACCCGGCCAGCCCAGGGGCGCCACGAACCTACCTGCCTCCTCCGTATTATCCACGGCCGCAGGCACCAAAAAGCTGCGCGTACAGTATGAACGTTTTAGATGAAGGCGAAAACACAGCTGATCTTCAAGAACATCTACGTCTGCTCCCATCGGCACGGCACCGTCTAGCAGCTGAGCCTCTAGCCTCGACCAGGCAATCCGTTATACATCGATCACTCTTTTACCGAGACATTCTTCTGCAACACCGAAAGGAACATCAGATCCAGTGTGCACACTCTTAACAAGCAGTTCCGGGCATCCCCGCTCTTTCGTTGCGTGGTTAGTCACGATGCCAGATTTTGGAGCAGAGCTCCCAAACCTGCCCGGTTTCTAACGTGGATAAAGGTGCGCTAGAAGTGCGTCGACCAAGCCGCAAAGTGATTGCTGGTTTAAGACCAGCCTATGAATCTGGAGGCAGGGTAATCAGAAATCTCCCTTGCTAGGTGCGCCGTGCCGGCTCTTGGTAGCATCCGTTCCCTTTTGGCATCCTTCGGGAGATTTTCCCGGCAACGGCGTGGTCTGCCACGAAACGGTAGCAGGAAGTCGCTTCCAACTTAGATGACAGACTCTAAATCCTCAATCTTTCCTTCTCTATCCGTTGGATCCCGTCTATCCTGTCTCTGGTAGACCCACGCTACTCACCACGCTTCTGGCCACGCTTCTCACTCTGCTCCTCAACCGGCCCTGCTTTCTCCTCCGTCCATTCCACCAATTCCTCACCTTGCTGAGTTTCTCTCAGCCTCACTCTCCCCAGGCAACCGACTGCCGATACACGGGATCTGTACTGGTGGCCGTGCGATCATCGTCACAAGATCCGCGGTAACCTTGAGCTATTCCGTCACCGTTGCCGCTGTCAATCCTCACTCTTTTCCCAACCTGTTGTGCTTTCTCCGAGAGAAAATAGGTTTCTATTCCGAGCCTACTCCGCGCTCCTAGGTAAACCGATTCCCCATTCTTTCCTCCGCATAAAAGTCCCTCCCGCTTCAGAACTTCTCCGAACTCTAAGCCACATCCTTCGTCAAGATGCCCATTTTTGGTGATCACCCTCTGGCAAAAGCGGAATTGGAGACGAGCGCTACGGAGGACATCATAGCTGATCTGAGCTCACGCCTAAAGATGCTTCGGATTGCGGACTGTCTCCGCGAGGGGACTCCGGGCGGCTACGAGACTCCAGACGTCCAGGATGGCGTGGTTGTCGGGGCTCCTCCCGACTCCCCGTCTTCCGATCACTCTGTCGAAGCAACGGACGACGTCAGTTCCGAGTCTTCGTCCGAGCCTCCCGTGGCCGACGCCGCCAATCCACCCTCTTACAGCAATGATGCCTTCGGTGGTGATGCTGCCCTCGATCGAATCCTAAAGAAGAAACCTCTTGCTGCGATTTTTGTCCACGCCGGGGCTGGCTTTCACAGTCACACCAATGAGAGAATTCACCTTGAAGCATGTTCAAAGTAAGCAAAGCCACAATCCTAACATCTGATATCCCGATGACGAGTCCTCGGGGGATGTCTGACCAAATAATGCATTTACCAGTGCTGCCGCTGCCGGAATGCGACATATGAAGGCCGGAGGAACCTCTGTCGATGGGGTTGAGGCGGCTATCAAGTCCCTCGAGAACAACACGATCACGAATGCGGGCTTGGGCAGTAATCTTTGCATAGATGGCACGGTAGAATGCGATGCTACCGTGGTAGACCACCTTGGGCGAAGCGGTGCAGTCGGCGCAGCTCCCAGTATGTCACAAGTTTCGAAGTGTCTTTGACCCTAGGAGGGAAATGTGCAAATTCCATCTTTCTTTATTTCTTTTTGTTTTTTTGTTTTTTTGACTGACCTCTGCTTTCCCTCCTGCAGACATCCCCCACCCGATTTCTCTTGCTCGCGTAGTCCTGGATCAAACCAGTGTCGCGTTGGCTCTCCGCCGGATTCCACCCAACCTCTTGGTTGGAACTGGTGCCCGAGATTTCGCGCTTGAACACGGCGTCAGGGTGGTTGACAACAGAGACATGATATCCGCGAATGCTCAGGACAGATTCGAGAAGTGGAGTGCCGAATTGGACAAGGCACACGGGATGCGCATGCCCTCTGCCACAACGCATCTCTTCGAGGCGGGGGTAGATAATCCTGACGTCCCTCCCCGTGCTCGCCGTGATCACATCAGCGCGATCCTCACTGGCACTTTCAACGAGGGCCAACCCGACTCGCCGTCGCCCCAGAGCCTTCCTAGGACGCCTCCTGACCTGACTCTGGAGAACATTGCCTCGTTCCGGGCTCACCGAATTCCCGACTCACCCTTGAAGCCAGTCCCGGCGCCTCCGCCGAATCATGGGGTTCAAGCTGGAACCCCTCCGCCGAAGCGACAGAGGATACTCTCTCCGGAAAACACATCCTCGCCACGCCGCCAGTCCTCTTCGCCTGGTCTTGCAAACGCCTCTGGGGCGCAGTTCGATAGTCACGACCCGGCGCAGCGCCAGACCTCCAACGATCACGTCCAACACGGCCAAGAGGCGCGGCAGGACGTGGACGACATAACCGACACGGTCGGCGTGATCGCCATCGACCACCTGGGACACATCGCGGCCGGCTCCTCGTCCGGCGGCATCGGCATGAAGCACCGGGGCCGGATCGGGCCGGCCGCGCTGGTGGGCATCGGCACGGCCGTGGTGCCCGCCGACGACGGGGACCCCGAAGGCAAGACGGTGGCGGCGGTGACGTCGGGCACGGGCGAGCACATGACGACGAGCATGTCCTCGTACAAGTGCGCCGAGCGGCTCTACCACGGCACGATCCGCGGCCCGGACGGCACGGACGTGGCCGAGGAGGACGAGGATAAGATCGTCGAGTCCTTCATCGTGCACGACTTCATGGGCCACCCGGGCGTCAAGGACCGCCAGTCGAGCGCGGCCATCGGCATCATGGCCGTCAAGAAGACCAACGCCGGCTACTACTTCTTCTTCGGCCACAACACCGAGTCCTTCGCGCTCGCGTCCATGTCCTCCCAGGAGAAGTCGCCACGCTGCGTCATGTCGCGCCTCCCGGAGGCGGAGGGGCAGAACCTCGCCAGCCGCCAGCGCGTCATGCGTGGCGCGCGAAAGATCACTTGTTAGGCTTTTGCTCGAGCCTCTCCCTGCTGAAGCCTTGAGCTCCCCAGGGGATGGCTCATAGTGGCGTTTATGGGGCTCCTCTTTTTGCCGCCACCCACTCTCGAGAAACGTCCTCAACTAGCATTATGCCATTGGCTCACTTTTCTTTTCTCTCTTCCCTCTTCCTGGGCTTTAGACGGACATAGAATTCTCGGACACGCAGATGCGAGGCGGGCAGGTTTTGGGCGGGTGGCTGTGATCTCGTCATGATCAATCACCCAACCAGTCTGGACCAAATACTGGCTAAGATGTTGGAGACACGCGGTCGCACTCGGGCTCGGCTCTTGGAATACCAGGTGGCAGCTCCTTTTGACACCCCATTCAACCCCTCTCATCTCTATTTTCAACATTATTTAGCAGCATTGCTCCCTGGTAACCTTATTCATTCATCATTGCTGGCTTAGCTCCGCCATCTGCGGATCAGTAGATGCCACCCTTTCGGGAAATCACACTTGCTTCGACTCATTTTTAGATCGCTCCTTTTCTTTTCCCCGTCCACTGCAAGCCAGGATCACCAACACAATTCTTCAAGCGTTCTCTATTTGTCTAAGGAAAATGGTGATGAGCATAAGGTGTTGTGAGGACGAAACAGGGGCAGCGGCGGGGAGAGAGGAGCAGATCAACAGACACTCTTAATTGTCACCTCAAGAACACAATGACTTTCCTAGATTAGAACTCAACCCTCAACAGTCCCTCAGAGGGTGAGCACCGCTATGGAGGTATCAGTTAGTTCATTAGAATCCACTGCTCCTGCGGTACAACATCAATAAAATCGTGGTCCTGCGTAATTATGACCGTGCACAAAACGGGCTCAGGTGGTTGTAAATCTGTCTCTGTTCCTTGAGACTCGCAACATCCCAGATGCGCCTATTTTCATCCAACTAGTTGTTTTCCGTAGCTCTATCCGAAAAAGTGACACCCAACGCCGCCAGCCAGCTTCTACCCGCAAGATAGTTTGTTTGTTTCTGCCAAGGTTGCCGCCTGTATCTCCCATTCACATCCGCAGCGCTATGCCTATCGATGAACCCTCGATACAAGGTTTCAAGGCGAAGGCACACAAGGATGCTAGTGCTTCCTAAACGCCGACGTAGACCAGAAAGGACAAAAGTGCAAAGAGGAAGAAAGAAAGGGACAAGTCTCAT
The DNA here is from genome assembly GCA_003049395.1 of Pseudohalonectria lignicola. NCBI lineage: Eukaryota > Fungi > Ascomycota > Sordariomycetes > Magnaporthales > Ophioceraceae > Pseudohalonectria > Pseudohalonectria lignicola. The sequence goes on from PYSP01000038.1 coordinate 99,513, forward strand.
CAACTCGAGTCGGCATCTATGGTCGCGGTGTACCCGTAGCGCTGCCCGTGTCATCCCTCCCTTCTCCATTGATGGCCAGCTTCCTCTTCTTTTTCTTCCTCACTCGAGGGACCACGGCAGGCTTGGCCCCGTAGCTCCCGAGCGACAGCTGCGACCCGCACGTCAGGCACTCGGCCCCCGGGGGCACGTCGCAGAAGATGCTCAGGCAGATGCTGCAGACGAAGGCCGTCTCGACGGTCCGGCGGTGGCAGAAGCACGCGGCGCGGAAATCGACCGCTTCGGCGCTGGGGCTGACGAGCGCCTGACGGGCCGCGACGCCACCGCCGCCGCCGTCGGCGAACGACGACGAGGAGGCGGCGGCTATTATCGCCGACACGGTCGACTCCTCGGCCGTGCTGCCGCCAGGGCCGCCGCCACCGCCGCTGGTGCTGCCGACGCTCGCGCTGCTGGCGAACCCGGTCATGAGGTACGACAGCAGGCCCCTCGGCTCCCTGGCGGCCATGTAGGTCCCGCCCGTGATGTAGGAGCCCTGCTGCAGGAAGGGCGCCTGGCCCCTGAGGCTCAGCACGTCGACCGGCACCCCGGCGTGGGCGGCGGCGAAGACGGCGTTCATGGTGGGGATGTACTGGGACGCGTTCGAGTCCGAGACGGAGACGACGAGGATGCGCGAGTGCAGGCCCACCTGGCAGGCGCCGCCTGAGGCGGCGTCCATGGCCGTCGTGGGGCCCGGCCGGCCGGCGTCGCCCTTTGAAGAGGAGGACAAGACCGTCTTGGAGGTGGCGAGGGCGGACTCGCAGGCCTTGTTTATGTAGGAGAGCGCGAGGGTCAGGGCGCCCGAGATGAGCGTCGTCGTCTCGGCCAGCTCGGCCGGCTTGGTCTCGCGGATCAGGGCGGTGAGGGAGGAGAGCACCGTGGACTCAATGTGGGCGAACTGCGGGATCTTGTTGGCCGACGTGTGGTGCGTCGCCGCCGTCGTCCCGCCCGCGCCTGTCGTGACGTGAGGGCGGAGGGGTAGCTGGCCCTGCGGCCACTTTTCCGCGTCCGCGTCCGCGTCCACGTCGGTCATGTCGACGTCCTCGTCGCCATCTCTGCCGCTGCCGTGGAAGACGTACACCGAGGAGGCCTTGGGGGGTGATGGGTACAGCCAGACGGCGCGGTGGGGGTGGGCTGCGAAGACGGCCACCTGGTTCGCGTTGCTGAAGGCCAGGTGTGAGTTCACGTAGACCAGGATGTTGGCTATCGCTTTTGAGATCGGGAGGGCATCCTTGAGAACGGCCCAGGCCCGCGGGTTCGTATCGATCACAACGGTCAGGAGGGACGGCGTCTCCTCGCCAGTATGTATCTCATAATGGTCAGTAGCGTCGATAGCGTTCATCGTAGTGACGGCTCTGGGGGTGCCTTCTGCCGACCCATCAAGGCTTTCCGCGACCCATTTATGGCTCTAGCAAGCTTCTGAACGTTAAATGCGGCCTGCAGGTCTTCCGCTCGCTCTGCAGTTCTTAGGTATCATGGGTTGGGGGATAATGACTTGCTCCACAGGCACACATGCACGATACGTTCTTTTCGCGCCTTGGAAGTTCTCGGGCGTGAGTCGAGGTGCGAAAATGGACGCCACGGCACGTGATTGTACAGTGGGAATCAGAGCCACCAAACCCCACCCTGCCACACCACCCTGACCAAGCATGGTTGCTAGGTTTGGTGGAATAAACTTCCACCAGGCTCCATCCGTATCAGATAAGATAATGCTGAGGTAAATGCGGTAAATGGAGGGGTGCGGATAAAAAAAGAAACAACGCAACCCACGGAATGCGCTCGCCTGTTGTGTCATGAATGGATGGGTGGTGGGGTGCTAATCATCTGTTACTTTTGACCCTAGCTGGTCACCTTTATATCTCTTGGCTCTTGTAACCGTGGCATTCTTTTGGACTGACGGACTCCGTACCTTCTTGCATTCTTTTCCGTGAAGTTTCTCTTCTTTCCTACCGCTCCTAGCCTCCATATTTGGGACACAGAGCACCTTCCAGAACCACCTTCACCCACCAATAAAAGCTAGCAGGACCAGTGAAGGCTCCAGGGAGGCCGAGTGAGCCGCTGCCAGCCCTGCTTACTTCCATGGGGACACCCAAGATGGCGACCGAAAACGTCGCCACTAAAATTCCCTCAACCGAGGAGGCGAGCAGAGAAGACCAGGCCATTCTCATTTTCGCCCGATTGATGGAAGGCGGCCTAGAAGATGAGGAGACGTGCCGGGATCTGGACCAGCTGACAAAGCTGCTCAACGACGACCTTGAGGCCACCGAGAAGGGCAAGAGCTCGATTTGCAAGGTAATCGATGGAGACTGTCTCGACACGGCCGTGTGCTACCTCGACATGAGGCAGCCCGAGGTGGTGCGAGGCCACGCCATCCTCACCGTATCTGCCTACCTCAAGGCCGCCGGCGAGGAAGGCAGCAAGAGACTCTCCGAGTTCTTCTACGACCGCGTCAATCGTGGCACTTATGACGACTACATTGTCGCCTTCTGTGTTGCCTCGGCCATCTTCCCCATCGTCCCAGACCTGACCAGGGATCTGTTCCTGGGCGAGGGGTTCCTGCCTAGTTTGGGCCCGCTCATGAGGCGAAAGTGGAAAAGCAGGAAAGTCGAGACGGCGTGCTTGGAGATGCTGAACGCTGCCTGCATGAACCCGGAGTGCCGCGAAGCGGTGCAGAAATACTGCGTCGACTGGCTTGAGGAGATCATCGATCAGGACCCGACCGAGGCGGCCAAGAACATGCACACCTCGGAGCCGGACATCGAGATGCACCCCGGCTCGATTTCTATGAGAAAACACTCGGAGCATGTCCAGCATCTGGCTGCGGTCATACTGGTCAAGATACGGGTACGTATGGACATGGGTTACCTCGGAGAATCATAACAAGAAGCAACCGCCAGCCTCGGTGTCCACCCTGTGGTCTCCGCTTGCATGTGTTGTTCTTAAAGGGCAAAAATTGACTGACTGCAGATATAAAAACAGGCCGTGCAGCCACCTCAGTCAACCACGGAGATCAAGGGGGAGCGTGTGCAAAACGCAATCACGAGTGTCGATGATCTCAGCAAGATGTTCGCCAAGGCCCTCTTGACCGACTCAGAGACCGGCCGCCAAACCTCAATCGAGGGACTTGCCTACGCCTCCCTGCAGCCCAGGGTGAAGGATACCCTCTCCAGAGACAAGGCATTCCTCGCCGCGCTCGTCCAGACCCTCAATGACGCGCCGCCCAAATCCCCCCTGACCTACGGCGCGCTCAGCATCATTGTCAATCTCACCCGTTACCAGCCAGTTCTGTCCGAGGAGGAGAAGCGCATGGCGCAGCTGAAAGCCTACGCCAACGCGGCGGGCAAGATACAGCCTGAGCCCCTCAACGACACAGAGCACGTCAGCGGGCGGTGCATGCGCGTCTTCGAGGCCGGCATCACCCCGGTCCTAGTCTCGCACAGCAAGAACGGCTCCGTGGCGTCGCTCTTCCTCATCATCCAGATCATCCACGCCCTCTCGGTGACGCCCAAGCTCCGGGGCCAGCTGGCCCAGCAGGGGGCCGTGCGCCTCCTCATCGCCGCCTGGGCGGCCCTGCCCCCCGAGAGCAACGGGCCGGCGAGGCGGGCCGCGGCCCAGGCGCTGGCCCGCATCCTCATCTCGACGGACCCGGCCCTCGTGTTCGGCGGCACGCAGCCGACACCCCTCAGCGCCGCGATCCGACCCCTCGCCTCCATCATCCAGCCGGACCCGGCCGCCGAGACGCGCGACCTCCTGCCGACCTTCGAGTCCCTCATGGCGCTCACGAACCTCGCCTCGGCCGAGGACGCCGACACGCGCCGCCAGCTCGTCCGCGCCTGCTACGCCGACGCCGAGGACGCGCTCCTCTCGTCCAACCCGCTCGTCCGCCGCGCCGCCACCGAGCTCGTCTGCAACCTGGCCCAGTGCCCGGAGGGGGCGGCCCCCTTCCTCACGCCGCCGCCCGGGCCCGGGGGGGAGGCGGGGGACCGACGCCGCGCCGCGGACAGGCTGCGCATCCTCGTGGCCCTCGCCGACTCGGAGGACCTAGCCACGCGGTGCGCCGCCGGCGGCGCCCTGGCCAACCTCTCGGCCCACGAGGCCGTCGTCCGGGGCCTGCTCGAGAGGCAGGGCGCCGGTGTGCGCGCCCTTCTGGGCCTGTGCGCCGACGAGAGCGACGACCTGAGGCAGAGGGGCGCGTTCGCGCTGCTCAACATGGTCTCGCCGCTGGCGGGGGGCGACGGCGGCGGCGGCGACGACGACGACGACGACGGTGGGGGGCAAGGGGCGGCGGAACGGTCGGCCGGGGTGGCGCTGGCGGAGGCGGCGAAGGCGGCGATCCTGGTCGAGAATGGGGCCGCGGTGCTCACCGAGTGCGCTAAGAGGACGAGAAGGCCCGAGGTTCTGAACATTGCCGCGGACGTTTTGAGGATCCTGGTTGCTGCGCCTGAGGTGGACTGATCCCTTTGTTTTTCTCCTTTGTCTCTCGTCTTCTCTCTTCTCGTGCTTTTCTCTTTGCCGCTTCTTCCGGTCCGTGTATGGTGGGTGTTGCCCAGAGCGAGTACAGACTCTCCTTTCCTCGTATTTGTTTCTCTTTTGTCGGATTCCTCATTTAACATCGTCCTGAGGATCATGAGCACGGGATTGCACAGGGGGAACAAGGTAAGCTGATTGATTGATTGTTGGCTTGCATTTGTCGTGGGCGAATGATCATCAGACATAGACATGAATCGGCAAATGTGTCGGACGGTTTGGCTGTTGGTTTCTGTTCACGACATTGTCATCACGACATCCCACGTTCCTATAGATTGCATTCAAGGCTATATCCCTTTCCAAATACGACCAAAAACACAAGTTTCAAGACACGTACTCAGACTCTAATGGTTTTGCTCCGCCCGCCTCTGTCTACCTAGGCAGGTACCTAGTGATCGTACAATCTGCTATCTCATTCATCACTGACGATCAAAAAAGAAAAATTCTAGCAGACCCTCACACAGCAACCTTTCTAGCCTCCAGCGCTGAGGCGGCAGCATCCGCGGCAACAGCCTCAGCCCCGTCCTTCTGTTCCGCCCTGCTCGGCACACCCCCCACCCTATTCAGCACCGCCACGCCCTCGACGTGCCCCGTCTGGGGGAAGAAGTCGAACCCCCTCAGGCTCTCGATGCTGTACCGCGCCCCGCCGCCGTCGGGGGGCGCCTCTCCGTCGACGTGCCCCCTGACCAGCGCGCCGACGTCCCTCGCCTGCGTGTGCACGTTGCAGCTGACGTAGACGACGCGGCGGGGCGCGAAGGCGAGCAGCTGCCGGAGGAAGGAGGCGTCGCAGCCCTTGCGCGGGGGGTCGACCACCACGGCGGTCGCGTCTGGGTCGTAGCCGCCGACGGAGCGGAAGAGCTCGGGCGCGTCGGCGGCGTGGAAGCCGCACTGCCCCTCGCCCAGGCCGTTGAAGGCGGCGTTGCGGCGCGCGTGCCGGATCGACTGGTCCGCTATGTCGATGCCGACGCTGCGGCCGCCCGCCGAGGCGAAGAGCGGGGATAGGGTGATTGTGAAGAGGCCCGAGCCGCTGTAGGCGTCTATTAGGTTGCGGATCGGCTTCGTGGTTGTTGTGCTGGTGGTCGTGGTGGCGGTGGCGTCCACCAGGGGCATGATGTGGTCCCTAATGTAGGAGGTGAAGACTGGCAGGATGGAGTTGTTATTCTGGAAGAAAGCGCCAGCGGGGTTGTCGAAGCGGTAGTCGTCGACGTACTCGGTCGAGATGGCGTTGTTGTCAGTGATGCACGTCTTGATGTCTACGTGCGTCTCCGTCTCGACCCTCTCGGCGTCCGCGGGGGTCGACTGCGGGGGATCATCTGCATCTATGAGGGTCTCGCCGCTACTGGCCTTGCGGTACCGCTTCGTGCTCTCCCTAAGCAGGATGGTGGCGCCCCGCGAGTACTTTCCAAACTCGACCGCCATCCTCTCCCTCTCCCTCTTCATCCCCTTCCTCACGGCGACGGTGCCGATGGGGCAGTCCTCAATGTCCATCGTCTGGCGCCCCACCTTGGGCATGAATCCGATGTCTGGCACCGCCTCCCACGTCTTCGTCGAGCCCTTGCTCCGGTGGCCCGGCGGCCCGTCGAAGTGCGGCGTCAGCTTCGTGCGGTAGCCGTACTGCAGCGGGCTCCCCACGGTCTCCCCGACGGCCGGGACCAGCTCCGGCGGCAGGTCGGAGAAGTTGGCGAAGGCCTTCTCGACGATGCGCCGCTTGTGCTCGAGCTGGTCGGCGTAGGCCATCGGCTGGAGCTGACAGCCCGCACAGACGGCGAAGTACTTGCACTGGATGCGGCTGTCGTCCCGCTGGGGGGAGGGTGTCACCACCGAGAGGAAGTCTCCGATCGAGTAGCCGCCACGCATGTGGCGGTACACCCGGATGCGCACCGTGTCCCCCGGCAGCACGAAGGGCACCACGTAGATCTGCGACGAGCCCTTCTGCAGCGCCAGGCCGTCGCCTGTTGATGAGAGCTCGGCGACCTTGACGTCGATCTCACTTCCCTGTTCCGGCAGCAGTGGAGCTTCAGTCTTGGGCTCAGACTCCGCTGTCTCTGTTGGCTGCGTTCCCGCCCGATGGTCATCCTCATCTGTCAACCTCTGTCGGGCCAGCATAGCCTGGATATCGGCCATCAGAACGTCTTCACTCGACCCGTTTTTGCCGTCCTTGGCCTTTTCTTTCTTGGATTTCTTGAATTTTCTCCTGTGGTGATTGCCACCCCCACCGGGGTCGCCGGCGCGAGCATGTCCCCCCATTGGCCTCTTCATATCTGTATGTATGATATAGTGCTTAGCGCCAATCGAGGTATGTTGGCCAGGCTGAAGTGGTGTGGCTGACGTTGTTGCTCTGGAGGGTATCTGCTGCCAGTGCCGTGGCTTGGATCTGGGGGTGATTGAAGGTTTCCAGATTCGCGGAGCAAGCCTCAGCAATTTAGTGCTCATTGAGATTGATCCAAATTACGCGGTGAAGAGAGTCGATATAAATTTCAGAAGCAGGATCTCGCCGGTGCCTCAGCTAGTGACTGGAACTTTAGGAAACATAGCTGCGAATGAAATTTTGCCCAATGAGTTGCCTGGGAAGAATTCTGGAGGCTGTGATTGGCTGAAATTAACCACAGTGCGAGGGTCTCCAACGGGATGACACTGTCAGGTGGGTTTCTACCCCCATATGCCAGGTTGTACACCACTGTAGCACAAGTGAGACGCTAATCCGATCACTGCGGAGAGCGTACGTAGTACAGTGTAGTCTCTCATGTTGATCGTGCATTTTTCAACACTGTAAATACTGTATGGCGACAACAATGGTGCAATGCGTAATTCCCCGTTTTCACCTTGCAAGATAAATACCTGAAGTAATCGTCCGAGTTCAACTCAGGATTCCCCTGAAATATTGCTCCTGAGAGATCCTGACCTTTATATGTGCATCTTATACCAAAAATGACCTCCTGTCCACCTTGCGAGACATCAACAGACGTTCCCATGAGCACCTCAAGCATCTCCAAGAGTCATGTGGATGTCCGATTCCCACCCTGAGCATTACCTAATTGGCCTGAACCGGGGAAGATAAGCGATGGTCCATCCGCTGTCTGCCCCCGCGGGAACACAGTCGGGAAGGGCGGAACAAGGCCATGATTTATCTGGGCCGGTGTTTGCCAGCCCAGCTCCAGGATGGATTAATAACCTCCTTTTCTCAGCGAATATGATATAGCATATTCCTATCTCGCCCATCTTGCTTTGCATTTAGCGAGCGACCTTACTTGTTACTTGTTGAAGCTACCAGTGCTTGTTTGAGACTCATTGTTGTGTGCGGCACCTTGTCAACTTCACCATCAGTAATTCTGGGACCTGTGAACAAATCAGCATCATGGGTGAGTGTCCAACTTTAGAATGTTAACTCGGTCTATGGAAGGAGCCTAACATTCGAGGCCAGGTCGGTCCGTTGGATGGGCGCCGTTGCTGCTCCCATTATTCCCCTTTTGCCACATCCAGTTCACGACGGCATACTCACTGCAGTCGCCAGTGGGTGTCAATGGGGGAGCCTCAAAGGGGGCCGTCGCCAGCGAGAGCAGGATATGCTCGCAGATCGGGATCGACCTTATCGAACGGGGCGTAAGTCGGACCCCGACTCGATTCGAGACACATCTATCTCTACGTATATACTCCATCCAGTGTCGTTACTGATGGTGTTCTTTGTGACCAGGGCAATGCCGCCGACGCCATGGTTGGCACTAACCTTTGCGTTGGCGTGATGAGTCTGTATCACAGCGGCATCGGCGGCGGCGGTTTCATGCTCGTCCGCAACAGCGATGGTGACTATGAGACCGTCGACTACAGGGAAACGGCCCCTGCAGCGGCCTTTCAGGACATGTATAGAGACAACCCGTTGGGCAGCGTCTTTGGCGGCCTGGCAGTCGGTGTCCCTGGCGAGCTCAGGGGCCTGGAGTATCTTCACCAGAAGTATGGCGTAAGTGATGACTTGCGAGTGGCAAAAGGCATTCTGGAGAACCGATCAAAAGCACTCTACGCAAAATCTAACCTTGCCTTGATGCCCAGTCTCTTCCTTGGAGGGCGGTTGTCCATCCGGCTGCTCATGTCGCCAAGAACGGATTCCAGGGTAGGGAATTTCACACAGCAAACGAATGTGGAGATACTTGAGTTAAAATACTTTCCATCTTAGTGACCGAGGATATCGTCCGGTACATGGATGCCGCACTGCAGTATGCCCCGACGAACTTCCTGGTGGATGATCCATCCTGGGCGGAAGACTTTGCACCCAACGGTGAGCCATTCCAGCTCACTCTTATCCACTCGCCCCAGTCGCTAACATGAAATGAAAGGCACGCTGGTCAAGCTTGGGGATGTTATCACCAGGAAGCGATACGCAAGCACACTTGAGATGATCGGATACTATGGCGCGAACATCTTTTATGAGGGTTATATAGGTGTGTGGGCACTACACAATCTCATTCCTCCAAGTAAAAGATGCCCCATCTACCACCTACCTGCAGCCTGGTAGGTAGGTAGGTAGGTAGGTAGAGGAAGCCATCGACTGACCAACCACAGCGAAATCCATGATCAAGCTCATCCAAGCGACCAACGGGACGATGACACTCGACGACCTAAAGAACTACCGGGTCACCACCCCGCGGCCCGTGAGCGTCGACTACCGCGGCTACCGCCTCTGGTCGACGGGCGCGCCCTCGAGCGGCGTGGTCTGCCTCTCGATCCTCAAGACGATGGAGCAGTACCCGGCCTCGGACTACTCAGACGTGAACCTGACCACCCACCGGTTCGCCGAGGCCCTGCGCTTCGGCTACGGCGGGCGCTACTCGCTGGGGGACCCAGACTACGTGCCCCACATCGAGCAGCTCGAGTCCCAGATGCTGTCAGACTCCTTCGCGGCCTCGATCCGCTCGCGCATCCTCGACAACGCCACCCAGCCCGTCAAAGCCTACGACCCGCACCGCCCTGCCGGTGGCGGCGACGACGACAGCGACGAGCCCTTCTACTACGCGCCGGCGGGCCACGGCACCTCGCACATCGTGACCGCCGACGCGTCCGGCATGACCGTGACTAGCACCACGACGGTGAACCTCCTCTTCGGCTCGCTCCTCATGGACCCACACACGGGCGTGGTGCTCAACAATGAGATGAACGACTTCTCCATCCCGGGGGTCCGCAACGAGTTCGGCTTCGAGCCCTCCCCGCCCAACTACATCAGGCCCGGCAAGCGCCCCTTGTCGAGCATCACCCCGCTCGTGGCCGAGCACGCCAACGGCACCCTGGTCCTCAGCCTCGGCGCCGCGGGCGGGTCCCGCATCCTCAGCGCCACGTGCCAGGCGGCATGGCACGTGCTCGAGGGCGGCGAAGACCTCGCACGCGCCGTCGCCGCGCCCCGCATGCACGACCAGCTCATGCCCAACGTAGTCACGTTCGAGGCGCGGTTCGACAACTCGACGGTCCGGAGCATGCTCGACAAGGGCCACAACGTCAGCTGGGTGCCGCCCATCTACAGCGCCGTCCAGGGGGTGCAGCGGCTGTGGGACGGGACCTTCCTGGCAGCGAGGGAGGTGAGGCAGAGGAACAGTGGCGGGTTGACGACCTAGATGTGACGGTGACTTTCCTCATTTGGACTTTAGAGCACCAGCCTAGACCTAGACTGTATATCTGCGTTTAGATGTGTCGTCTTAGACCAACCAGTTCTCCCCCGTTTCTTTTCCTCTCTCGAGTTTGCCTGTTCCCCTATCTCAAATTTGTCTGTCAGAAGCAAATCAGCATATGAAATATTTATTTCTCGAGATCAGTTCATCCTGTTTGAAGGACGGGCAAGAGTTCCAGAGAAGGTTTGTTTGTTGCTCAAGAAAAAGGGTATCATAGTAATTGTGATGCTATATTCTACAAAATCAACCAATGGAAACGGGTCAAGAAAAGAACATGAGCATGCGGGCACACCTGACAGGCATGCATCTCGCAATACGGGCCTCCTTCTAGTGCTAGCGCTATCACTGATTCAAACAGTTGGCGGCTGTCAGCGCTTCGATGCTGGTATCAGCCTTTCCATCTGCTCCACCCACTTCTTGGCAAATTCCTCCTCTGTGAACCTCTTGGCCGACTGTCGCGCCCGCTTTCGCATGGCCAGTGGTTCCTGGAGGGATAATGCCTTCTCAAAGCCTGCGGCAAACTCTGTTGAGGTGGTAGCGTGGAAGCCTATGGTTGAGCATGTGGTTAGTGAGACGTCCCCACTATGCCACGGGCATGATTAAGTGCAGACGGTAGTAGTAAGGAATGTGTCGATGAATGGAAAATAGAAGGGGATAAGGGGAGGGATGTCAGCAGATCCCAAACTCACCAGTCGGCCCCCCATCAACCTCGGTCACGATATCCAGCTTCGGCCCACCACTGTCGTGGACAACAGAGATGAGGCCGGCAGCCTGGTACTCGACGACCCCGATGCCAAAGTGCTCGTTCCACATGCCATTGACGCCCACGGAGCCCTTCCTCAGCCACTCGAGGATCTCGGGCCACGTCGCGTCGAGATGGAAGTCGACCCGGTCCCGGATGTGCAGCTCGTTCACCAGCAGGCGCAGCTTGTACACCCGCTTGGAGTCGCTGTCGTCCCTCACGCTGCCAATCAGCACCAGCCTGGCATCCCTGCTCGCCTCCGAGCCGGTCTTAACGAACTCGGCGAACGACTGGATGATTAGCTGGTGGTTCTTCTCCGGCCTGAACTGCGCAATGTACACCAGGACCTTCCTACGCTCCCGCTCGCTCGCCGCCGAGACCTCCACCTCCTGCTCGAGCTCCCTGACGGCCACGGGCGGGTACACGACCGCGATGCTACTGCCGCTGCTGGCAGCGTCAGCAGCGCCACCCCGCCGCATCCTCTGGCGGTTGGGGCCCCAGAGCGCCTGGATGTGTGCCTGCGTCCAGCTCGAGTTGGTCATGACGACGTCGATGCACGCGCCCATTCGGGAGTAGACCCACGCGAACGCCTTCCAGTACCACCTCTTCACGGCACCCCTGACGCCCGTGCCTTTCCCCGCGTTCACGCCCTCCCCACCTACCGCCGAGGTCGGGTCGAGCGACTCGAGCATGTCCGTCGAGATGGTCGGGTAGTGGACATATGCCACCGTGCGCATGCGGCGGAAGAGAAACCGACAAAGGCCGAGGGCGAAAGCGTAGCCCATCGTGTCGACGAAGAGGTCCGGGACGAGGAGAGAGAAGGCGTCCCAGGCCATTATGACGGAGCCGAGGGACTGACCCGCGAGTGTGAAGTGCGGCCAGGTCGATGCTAGCACCCAGTGTCGTGTCGAGAGGTATAGGAACTGAACGGTGGGCGGGTGGAGATGAATGTTGAATCGGCTCTAGACGAGAGCCAGCGGAAGGCTGGGTTAGCTTGTTCCCCCTTTTTTTCTTCTTCCTTTTTTTGTGAATAGTCACGTAAGTGGCTTGTTCACGAAATGGTGAAGACAAACCTCTACTCGTGACAGAATGGCTTCCTTATTGACTTCGTGGTCACCAGTATACACGATACACTTCGCCTTGGGCCATCTCTTCTGAGTCGCCCTGATCGCGGCCCAGAGAACTCTCTCACCTCCACCTCCAGCATTACTGGCAGCTTGTCAGCAGTGGCACCAAGGTCCACAGAGCAGGAGAACCAGCAAGCGGGAGAGGTAATGCCAAACTCACCAGAATGGGTGGAAGAATCCCACTATCCCGGCCCACTCGGATGAGCCCTTCCCACCATTGTCCGAGGTCCCGACGGCGTGGGTTTCGATATTCTCCCACCCATCGTCGCCCTCGGTACTGCTGCTGCTCTTCCTCCCTTTGTTTGTCACGGCGAGCTTCTTCTCGTCGTCCTCCATGATTTCGACGAGTTGGGCCCGGCGTCCCTCCGTCTTTCGTGTCAAGTACCATCCGAGTATCCTCCCAGTAGCGCTCCACAGCCATGAGACGACGAAGGGCACCAGAGGAATCGCGGCAGCGCACATAAGCATTGAGTATACCCATGTCGAGCACTGGCAGTTGTTGAACAAGGCATACACCCCTCCCGAAGGAGGGCTGCAGGTGCCCTCGTCCATGCTTGCCGGAGGGGGAAGGGTTGCTCGGGTGAGATTGAAAGCTGCTTGCTAGACAATCAGAGGATGAGATGGTAAGAGCTGAGGGGGATGGCGATCAGGGGTTGAAGAATGGGAAGAAAGGTCAAGCCAGGGATTTTATTGGCGACCTGAGGGTGCTGCTGCGAGATCGAGATGAAGGCGAGGGAAAGAAATAAAGTGTGCTTATTCGCTGGAGCTAGAGCGAGACAGAATGGTCATGCCGGTTGACGTCGGTGCCTGCAGCTACGACGCAAATAAGGCGCGGCAATAAGACAGCCCAATGTTCCACGTTTTTTTGGATGAGTAAACCCGTGCTCCTGTAACCCCACCCTGGAGCGGGGCCCGACCCAGGTGTGCCTGCGCTTCCTGTCTGTGTTCCAGGGGTGGGTTAAGCCACTAAAGCCACTGCTATTACGCCACGCCTGGTGATAACTAGCTAGCATTGGTTGACTTGAACGATGAACTGGTGAACGAAACTCATCAGGCTGTCACGACCTGTCTCATGGGATCATATCACCAGCCCAATGAGTCCAGCGGCATTGATCACAACAAAGAAAGCATGTGTTGGAGTGAGATTATACTTAAGCCCCTTAACCTTAACAGGTTAGTTCCACAAGCTTTATCGTGATAGACTCCACCCTTTCGACTTCTATCGCCTATAGGCCGCGCTCATCACCACGCCACCCGCAGATGACTACATGCATTCTTTTCCGACCTCATGAATTTCACCCCCTCAAATTGAAAAAAATCATCACCTTGCGGCGATAAGTCATGTATATTTCTGATTAAACCTAGCCTCTAAGCAAGTATCATCGCTCCTAACGTTGAAACCAGCACCTACGTTCTAATGCTACCCTTCCATAGTCGCCTTCCAAGTACCCTCTTAGTGCCCTCCCAGGTGAGGGTATGGTGGCATTGAAACCTTGAACAACATCTTGATGCAAAACTCGATAAATACGATAAATAGTTGTGCTGTCTGGAAACCGTTGGCGTGAAGAGGTACGAATAAGTGAAAAGATGTAGGGAGGGTAGGCCCGCTTTTTGGGCTCATGATGCGGCATTGGCCAGAAAATTGGACCTGGCTCAGTTCCACAGACCCGAACACAAAGAATACCTACCTACGGAGTATGTACAGGTTGGCCATGAATGGCTCCTGTGAGGAAGAACACGATCTGGACTGAACATTCTGTCGCAAGCCTCCCCTTTTTGTTAAGCGCTTATTTTGGACCGATATGTTGGCCAGGCAAATAACCCGTCATCTCGGCGGCGGCACATCATTGTCCCCAATATCCCGGCCTCTGCTGATATGGGCCGCTGGTCGGCCTCAGCTCATTGCCTCCAGCCCTCACAAGAGGAGGCTCATCGGCCAACCCTTATCACAAAGGAGGGGTATACACTTTATCGAGACGTCGGTCCAGCAAACTCAGGAGCTCATAACGGCGCTGCATGTCGCGACGGGCACGCCGTGGTGGCTGACCATCCCGCTGGTCGCCGTTGCCCTGAACGTTGTCTTAAGGCTGCCCTTCAACATCTACGCCCGCCGCCTGATGCAACGCCGCGCACCGCTGGATCCTCTTGTGGCAGCGGCGACCTCCAAGGTTTTCAAGGGCGCGCGGCTGGCAAAGCGGTCGACGGCCCCGTCCACCAAGGAGCTCGTCAAAATGAATAGGGCCGTGGCAAAGAAGATTTACGTCAGGTGGGGCGTCCAGGAGTGGAAGATGTACGGCAGTCTGTTGAGCCTTCCATTTTGGCTTGTCTGCATCGAGTCGATAAGGCGGATGTGTGGCGGGCCGAAGGGCTTGCTGGGTAACTGGTTCTTCCCGTCTGGGGAGGAGGGCGCGTCAGTGGCAGCGGCGGCTGGAGGCCTCAGCACTGCGACCACGCCAGGAGCAGTCGTCGAGGCCACATCCGTGGCTGATGCGACCTCCTCTACCCTCGACTCGAATGCCATCTCAGACGCCGCACAGTCTCTGGCCTCCTCCGGCTTTGAGACCGGCGGCACCCTCTGGTTCCCGAATCTGATGGAAACGGACCCATACCACGCCCTCCCCTTCCTTCTCTCCGCCATCCTTGTATACAACATACTGCCCAGCTCCGCTGAGAGCAGACGGCGCATCTTCAACAACTCCAGCGATGATCGGACATACTTAGGCGGGGGGAGGATCGCCTTGCAGAGGTCACTCATCATTCTCGGGCTCGCCATCGGCCCGGCCACCATAGACATGCCGGCCGCGCTGCACTGGTACTGGATCTGCTCGGCCGGAACCAGCGCCCTCCTCACCAAGGTGGTGGCGATGCAGATGCCCATGCCGAAGAGCAACATCAAACGACCGACCGGGCAGCACACACTCATGCCGCTACCACAACCGAAGGAGAACACTACAAGTGGTAAAAGTGGTAAACAAGCATAGAAATGGCCGCCGTTTGGTCATGGAGCTTTGTGATTATAGGTGTAATGCTATGAAAACAAAAAGAAACAATATGCTCGGCCCGGAAGGACCCATACCCCAGGAAGAAGAGAAGCTACAACTCCCGGAACGCCGCTAGTGAGACGTGTCACCCAAGAGTGATAATAATACCATATGCCATGTCCAAACAAACAAATATGTACTTTACCCGTCCTTCCTCCCGCAGACGCTCGCTTTCGAAGAAAAAAAAGGCAAGAGCCGATCTCGTCACAGTAGGGACCGTCCCCGGCATTCCTCCAGGCCTCCGCCCGACCAGCCACCAGTCTGCCTACCCAAGGAAGATGGCCAAGAGCACAATGGTCAGGATGACGGCCAGGATCAGCAGCAGGCAGCAGGCCTTGCTCCTCGCGTTCTTCTGGTACCTGGCCGCGCTCCTGAGCTCGTAGTCGGCGGCGCGCGTGTCCGTCTGCACGTCCTCGACGTTCTCGACGATGCTGTCGAGCTGCTCCCCCTGCTCCGACACGATCTGCGCGACCTGCGAGAAGAGGACGTTGAGGTCGCTCACGCCCTGCTCGATGTTGCGGATCTCCTCCTCGCGCTCGAGGATGAGCGCCTCCTGGAAGTCCACCTCATCCTGCGGCGCCAGGCGCGCCAGCTCCTGCTGCTGCTGTTGCTCCAGGTGGTCGCCCACGGCGCCGTGCGCGCCCGGAGCGCCACCGCCGCCACCCTCCTCATCGGCGGCCGCCCGCGCCGCGCTCACCGAGGCGCGCTCCTTCTCGAGGGCCTGGCGCTGAAGGTTCTGGAACTCGGAGAGGGAGGTCTGCAGCTCGCGGGAGAGCTTTTGTTGGGTATACTTCTGGTTGGGCTGTTTTATTTAATACCGAACAAAAGCTTGTCAGCATTCAGCCCGAGTGGTACCTGCGAATGGAGAGGCTGATAAGTGCATACCGTGACATCCTCCCATGACTGTATCTTCTTCACGCCCTCGGCCAGCTCTTTGAACAAATCCCTTGACGCTTCTAGGAGTCCGTGGACCCTTTCGCGGACGCGCGCCGTGTCCCGCCTGGTGCCGAGGTGGCTAATTTCGGTGCTGAGTCTCGATACATTGCCATTCACCTTGAACAGCTTGTTCATCAAGTCCTGCGACAGGCGTTGAAAGTCCGGGTCATCCGTGTAAGCCCGGTTGCCCCGACGCTGGCCCGACTCGAGGGACGATAGTTGATCGAATGACATGGCTGATGGCCGGTGTGCCGGATAAGGAAGGGAAAGCTCTATAGTAAGGAGCCGCGGTAGACTCGAAGACAATTATTTCCGGTCGAGAAAAGGAAAGCATCAATGGTGGAAGATGGTTGTCGTCGAATGACCTGAAGGCGTGACATCTAGGCAGCGAGCGATAGGCGATTTGAGGTTGCCTTGAAACTGTGGCTGGGCAATTGCGTCAGTACGTGGGGGCGACCGCACGTGATGGAATTTCTGTGGCTTGTACCTCCAGGTCTCCCATCGCGACGGAGATCGGCCAAATCGTATTATTTACATATATATAAAAAAACGACGGTTAGGCAACGGAGCCGCAATCCCCAAGAGAACAAAAATTCTAACGAACAGTGGGCGAGCCCAACAATGCAGGAAGAAGATGGCTCCAGCTACGGTCAGAAGGGCTCCATACAAGGACTTTCTCCAACCTGCACTGCATAGGAGGTTTTCCACCACGGCCACGATCATCCTGGCCATCGCCTACCTCGAGTCCCTCCTGCTGGCGAGCTGGAATACATGTGAGCTCCCGACCAAACCCCCAGACGAGAACCGTTCATCCCGCAAGATCAACGTCACAGTCACTTTGCCTTCCTACCGCGTTCTAACATTTGTTGTGTCTATGTAGGGATTTGGTCCTGGTTTCCCCTTGGCACGACCGGCTTTCGCGCCTTCTTCCTCTTCCTTTCGGGCTTCTCTATCCTCGTCCTGCGAATTGCACAGTACCACTTCGGCCTGCGGACCGCGAACTCGGGCCTACAAACCTTCCTGCGGTATGCGCCGAGACTGCAGACGCTCGAGACTCTGGTCTCGTACGTTGTGTCGGGCTGGCTCTTTAGCCAGGTGTACCTCTGGTCCATGTCCTCGAAAGCGGGCTTGGACTGGATCACATACTTCAACGGCGACAGGGCCAGACTGAACGAGAAGCCGCTCTTCTTCACCATGCACTTCATCATCTTTGCGGTCAGCCAGGCGATAATCCACCTTGCTAGGGACAATGACCGCCTTTCGCTCGGTGTCGTCCTTCCCCGGAAGGATGCCGCTCCCGCTCCGGCAGTCGGCGACACTGGGAACCAGCTGAAGCGATTCGGCGATGAGGTCCCCTTGATTCTCATTACCTCGGGCTCCCTGTCTATCGTCTCGGTGTTCTTCAGCGCCATTGTCTATTCGGTGCTTCTCCGCTCGTTCTCATGGAGCCTTGCCCTATCTTTCTTTCGTGTCTTCTACAGCCTCCCAAAGTTCAATATCCTCCCTCCGAGCTTGCCGTTTAGTCTATGGCTGTTGCTGCGATGCATTGGAGCCACTTTTTTGCTATCGTGTATTTGGTTGGCGGCAAACACGGCTTTCTCCATCTTCCTGGTCAAAGAACCCATCAAGAACGGGAAGCCACTCACGTCCGACTCCAAAGACCCGAATGGGAGCTTGTTAAACGGACTCAAGAGCAAGAAGCTCACTATCAAGGTTTGTTAGCCATCTCACCCTGAGGCTTCATTCTACCAGACGCTGACTGTGGCTGCAGTGCTTCGCTGTTTGGGAGCTCTCGTTCATTGCAACCGACTACGAGGACAGGAGAAAATCGATCTACGAGGACCTTGACCGCAAGGACGGGCCGATGTGGTCACAGGTCTATGCAGTATGCATCGACATACTCAAAGGGATGGAGTCGAGGATCGACAACTACGGCAAGCCGCCCGTTCAACCCACTCCGGCCAGTGTAGCTGGGGATGCATCTGGGGACGCTGCAAAGGAGTCGAAGCGATTATCCCAGCCGCTGAGAACAGACAACATCCTTGTGTCAACCCCGCCGAGGCGGACGTTCCGGACTGAGGTGGAGAGGGCTGTTGGCCAAATCGCGACAGACCCGAGCCAGCCATCGCGTCTGAGCCCCATAGGAAAGGCGGCCGGGGAGGCGAAGCAAAGGCTGCTGGAGATGAAGAAGCAGATGATGGAGACAGACACCGCGAACCACCCGTTACAGAATAGGTTCCGCATGCTGCTGGGCTCGTCGGTTGGCTTCCCCTTCCGACAGGAGTACAACAAGAGGCTGACGACGGCGGTCTTCGGCACCCCCTTCGCCGAGCCGAGCCTGTACGTCAACGCGGTCAACGCGCTGAGCCGGCTGGCGGTGCGCAGTCTGATGGAGGACAATTACGGCAACGTCCAGCGCGACGTGGCCAGCATCATCCGGATGTTCACTACGGTGGCGAGGAAGCTGGACGACTTCAAGACCAAGCTGCCCTTCCACTGGACGGACGTCCACAGGGACAGGAGCACCCCGGAGGTGGACGTGGTCCTCGAAGCGCTGAGGGATGGTCTGTCGGATCTCGTGCTCAACTTTGGCCCCTACAGCCGGGATCTGAGGCTCAGCTTGACGGATATGAGGCTCGCGAAGGAGGCCATCGGTGTCTCGGCCGTGTCTGCCGTGTCTGCCGAGGTAGTGGCAGCCCCAAAACCGGCGGAGATGAAGCAGCGACGGTAGGTGCCGGCTTTTGCCGGTTGCTAGGTTTGTCATCTGGGGCAGCGCTGGTGGCCGTCTGGGTAGTTAAAAATCACAAGAGTATGAAAAAAATTATTTGTATCCTAAATCTATGGTAGAATCGGTCGGCATTGGCGGGTCATAAGAAAGGCGTTACGAGTGTCGAGGACTTTGCAGAGAAAGCATTCTGTTTCGGCTCTGGGATCATCCATTGAAGCATGTGGAGACGGGAGATCTGCGTCGTCCAAGGTCGGGAGCGCCCAGCCAGATTGTCTGACCCACGGAAATGAGATGGAGTGGGGCGATACGCACTTATCTCCATCTTTGCCATCTTTTAGGACCTCACAGTGCGTCTTTTTTTGAGAATAAAAGTCAGATGCTTAAAGAGAGCTCCCCAGCCTTCCCTCAAGGTTTCCCCAAAGGTCCGCCCAGCCTTCCGAATGACCAACATTCTCCGGAATGGTGGCCTAACCCCTCCCTTATCTCTTCCACATGTAAACTTTGTCAAGGCGCGGGCTGTCCATGGTTCGAATTGAATAAAGCCATGCTGCCATCAATTGCACCCTCGCTCCGTTTCCTTTCCATCGCGTCAGGTCGGCCTCCAACTCAGGAAGTGTTCCTCCAAGCCCCATCGTCACCACTGGCGCCCCGGTTGTGCAGGTGGCTGGAGCCTCAAGGGAGACGGCCGCGATAACCCACCGCGACTTTGTTTTTGCAGTAGGACACGCCGCGAGAACAGCAGAAGGAGAATGCATCCGTTAGGCATAGCACCAGAATCCTATCCAGCATTATGTTGTCAGCATCGCTCCTCTTCCGCATCGTCTATACGACCTTCTACTTCCTTCTCTACTTCATCCTGCTGGTACTCCTCGTCATCTCGCCCGCCGACATAATCTACCAATCTTTGCATAACGACCCGAAGACCTTCTTCGTCGTCGTCCTCTCTGTCGCCTACTTCGTCACCACCACCATCGTGGTTTTCGTCTACACGACGCGCCTGTATATCAACCGGTCTGTGCTCGCGTCGATCCCCAAGTCATGGATCCCCATCGACAAGGGCGACGTCCGCTCGACGGTCCGTAAGATGATCGTCGCGAGCATGAGCCGCAGCGCTGCCATCGCGTTCGACGCCCGCCCGCGCGTGCTCCCGCCTGCGATTGCCGCGGCGGCGATGGCGTATGAAGACCGCCGCGGAGAGCAGCAGCAGAGTGGGGATGAGGGCCTCATTGGTAGCAGCGGCCTTGGTGGCAGCGGCGCGGACGAGGAGAAGACCGGCAGGGAAGATAAGCGATTCAGCTTCCGGCTGCCTCATCTCAAGAGGATGCCCACCGTTGAGGACGAGCTTGGGATCAACCTCCCGCCGCACAAGCCGGTGTGGGGCAAAATTGAGCATAGCGGCTGGGGCTCACCCTTGTCGCCGGACTTTCCGGACTTGCAGTACGGCACCGTAGTCTCGGAGCTACCGAACCTGATCGAGGCCAAGGCCCTGACCCTCGCACCCGCAGCGGACCTTGCCACAGCCTCACCGCCAGGGTCAGTCTTGGCGGACGAACAGCAGCCGTTACCCTTGCTCGACCCGGACACGGTCGCGCTCCTTCAGCGTGGGAACCTCGCGCTGCGGGACTATCTCGCGAGCCTCACCGAGCTGGGCGTCCTTCCGCCATCGCAAGCCGCGGCTGAGTTCCTGGCCTCGTACGAGCACGCGCGCTTCTCCACCCGGCCCGTCTCCGCGCGCCGCTTCCGCGAGCTGATGCAGCTCTTCGCGGACCTGCTGCGGTCCATGTCGCCGCTCGACCCCGCCATCCTGGACCCGCGCGGAGAAGAGGGGGACGGGGATGAGGGATTCCCTCCCCCTGGCGGCCGGCGACCGGAATACAGCAGCGACATCGACAACGACTGCCCCGCCGCCACCACGGCGAGCAGCAACCCGACCACCCCGCCGAGCAGCGGTGGGGGCGCAGGACGAGGGCCCAGCCCTCCCTTCGACTCATCCAGCCCGGTGCCCCCGCAAGGCCAACGTCAGTGGGCAGCAACGGCGGCGCAGGCGCAGGAGCGCCGACCTCTCCCCTCGCGGGGCTCGAGCCCGGCCCCGTCCGCCCGCTCGGCCCGGACGGCGAGCACGACGGGCTCGGGGTCGAGCAGCGGCGGCTCGCAGATCCGACACCGGCGTCCGCGCCGGCCCGTCCTCCGAACCTCGTCCGCCAACACGTGGCAGGCGTACCGTACGGCCCCGACCACTCCCAAGAGCAGGCGCACGGTCAACACGACCGCCTCGGCGACGGGGCCGGCCGATGCTACCGGCGTCGTTGCCGCACAGCCAGGCCCCGGGGCGGCGGGCCACTCGCCCTCGAGGACGGGCTTCTTCCCCGGCCCGCCGTACAGGGGCGGTGGCAGCCCTTACGGCACTAGCGGCAGCAGCGTAGCTAGCAGCTTCGCGCACACAAGGCACCCTTACCCCATCAGCAGGGCGTCGACAGGGAGTCTGCGGTCGATGGCGTCGAGCGGGTCTGTTGTGCGGTTGAGGGATCGGTGACGGAGGGGGGCACTACTGTTTGTCTCGATGCGAATTTTTGTTGTTTTTTTTAGGTCTTCTCCTTTGTCGCTTGCCACCTCCAACTCCTGCGATTACGAGATGAGCGATGTTCGGCCAGCGGTTTGGAGAAACAGACTCACTCGGATACGACGCACGAGATAAACCCAGCACCAGTCTAGACACTCTAGGATTCGATTCCTTTGGTCTGTCACGATGCTATGTCTAAATTCACGATACGGTTCCTTTCTCTCTCTTCTTGTCTGTTGCATTGCACTTTTCATGGGGTTTCTGCATTGGGTTCGGCGGGCTACAACACGATAAACGATAGGTCATATTGTCTAATTCTAATTCCTTTCCCCTTTCATTGCGGCTATAATGTTTTCTAACCTAATATCTCGCTTGACGCCTTGCTTGCTTTCTCTTGTCAAAACAATCATGCATCCATGTCATCGTGAGGTGGCGGAATGGGGTGTGGCATAGCCTAGTGATCCTTTGGAGGGGGTGAGGGGTGCAACGTGGAGGGTGGGGAGTGACCTGTCAGGGCCAACGTGCGGCCTTGCCGACGAGCACGAAGTCAGTGGCCGATGCATGGCCTACGACCTTGGTGGCGGCGCTTGTAGTCGACTGCCCGTCCGTCTCCCTAGCGCAGGACGAGGCGGCGGCGGCAAGCAGGCCTGCACCGAAGCCGAAGCGACTGTATCCGGAAGACGAGCGGTGTGCTAAATCTCCCTTGTACTCGTGGATATTGTGGGCGGCACGAGGCTTTGTCCCGGCCCGGGGTGTATGGTGGCGACGATGAGGGAGGGGCATCGACGTCCTTGTGTTGGTGGGCCGGAGGGTCTTCATTGGAGGGCACACTTTTGGCTGGCTGGACGAAACCGAGGCCGATATATATCTCGCCTGTTGTCGTCGACCGGGCCAATGTCTACAGGTGGTCGTCAGTCAGCACAATCCATCCCCTTCCTGGAGATGGGAGGAGGTCGACTCACGTGGAAGCAATCTCGTTCATTGCCGGACAAAAGGTGGCCACCGTTGGGGGCCTCTCAAGTCCCAGAAGCGGGGCCGGGGTCAGTGTCCTTGGTGTCGAAGGGCTTCATGATCTTGTTGATCTTCTTCTTCATGGCCTTCTTCGACGTCTTCTTAGCCGCCTCGGTGTCGGTGGTCTGGCATACGAGCATGGTGCCGTCCCTGTTGGCCTCGCGGATGAAGCGGTTCAGGCGGCGCTTCTGGAGCTGCTTCTGGCTGACGTGCCTGCGTTCGGGTTTGGGTTTGGTACTGTTAGAGGATAGTCACGGCGGAACATGGCACTCCTGCTGCCCTAAAGAAGACCAGGCTGGTGGAGCTTGAGGGGGAGGGGGAACTAACGAGTCCATGTCCGTGACGAGAAGTACATATATATATATATATATATATATATATAGAGTAGTCCGACTGCTAGTGCAGATATGACTACAGACACATTGCCTCGACGTTGTTATTCAATGGAGGTAGCTTCTGTTGCGGTCTTGGTAAACAGCGGAGAGCCGGGACACGAGATCATATACTAGAGTGACACTGTTCCTTGACGACCTGTCCATCACACATCTGGAAACCCAGCACCCTACTGTCTGCCACTGCGCCCGATGCCTTCCTCACTTATTCGCCGACACAAGAACGTACCGTCATTCGACAGAATCGAGCAGGTCGCGAGCTGCATTGGAAAAATGCCATGTCTTGGCTAGCGCGTTCGATCGTGTCCAAGTCGTGGCCTAAATAAAACCCTCGTTTTGGCCCGTGTTGCTGCAGCCTCTAAACCGGCAGCTGCGCCGGGTGTTCGCCATTCTGGCGAAAGAGATGCAGAGTACATCGACAATGAACAGGGGGCTTGCTCATTGATTGGTGAAACCACTGACGACATCCCACTAATCTGCACCGGATTGCGTAAACATGGGATCTAACCCCAAAAGGAATTGACCGTCCCGAGTCTCAACGAGACACACAACGCCTCTGGATTGCCGGCACCTCTCCTTGAAAAAAAAATCCTTAGCACCCACTCTTAGTCAGCGCTAAGGAGGACGGCCATCCTGGCATTAACAGCCTGCTTGCAAGCCATCCCCGCCACTCGGCGCTCGACGACATCAATTATCAAACGACGGCGAAAACCTGCACGGGAAACGGTAGGGATCTCTTTGGTTCGAGGGGCCCATTGAATCCCGAGAGGTCATCGCTCTCCCGTACGGCTGGCCGCAAGGCCACACCGACCATCGGCTCTCCGGCGACGTTCCCACAACCACCCGCACCTCGAGCCTGCCCTTCCATTCCCTTCCCCACACTGATATGTGTAATGGCCTGGATTTGTAACGGAAGCCTCGAAATCTCGGAAGGATTCGTATGAGTCCTCGGAAAGGGAAGCAAAGAGTATGTCATCAATGATTGATGAGGGAGAAGGCAACCAGCCCTGGTGTTCAGGTCACGAGAGGCAACCAGCCCCAGGTGTCCAGGTTATGGAAGGCAAGAGGCAACCAGCTGCAGTTGTCCAGGTTATGAGCGAGAGGGCGAGAGGCAACCAGCCCCCAGTTGTCCAGGTTATAGATGCAAGGAGGCGACTACCTAGGTACATACTTAGGCACCCATGTACACGTATACTACCTAGTGAGCCAAGTAGTCTCTATGTACATACTCTACAGATATACTCCCGTCGTACGTGCCCTTCATTCTATCCCTTCTTGGTTACTACGAATGCTAGCGTGCCAAGCAAGCCGCAATCTGGCGAATGTTGGATGGTGACCCCCGTTTTAGAGAACTCCCGTAGAACATGTTGGAGGGAAACTCAGGAAGGCAAGGGCATAAGTGAGGCTAGTTCTTTCGGGCGCGCGGTACAGCAACTTCTGTGCAGCACCTTTGCATCAAGGGCGGGGTGATCTCCAAAATAGATAACAAAGCCAAGCGACTTGTTCCGCTTGGTCGTTGTGTCCGCACGTGCACTGGCTGGCCAGGATGTCTGTTTCCTCGAAAGTTTAATTCCGATGAACGTCCTTCCTTCATATTAGTAGCAACAGACCGTTTCCATTGAGATCTGATCACTGAGGCTGGCTTTCTCGCCGAATAACTGGGTGCGGTTTATTAACTCTTCCATGATCCTGTTGACCAACTGAGGGTCGTTTGTCCGATTTTCTTTGTGCTCTCTGGTGAAAACCATTCGACTTCCTCTCTATCCCTGATCTTTCACCATGAACGTCGATGCGCCTGGGTCGCGCCATAATATATCACGACTTTTCTTCCGATCATTGGCAGCGCCGAGCGGCGACCATTCTATGCAGCAAAGATCTGATTGATACCACTCTGACAGCGGACCACAACGCCAGAAATGCCCAGTGGCATAAAGTAGAATTCCTAGGCACATGGTCCACCAACGCCCTCGTCTAGTGACTTTACCTAGCCACGCACCCTCCATTTCTCCTCCCGCCTGACATCATGGGGATTTCTTGCCCTTCGGGCTACCCGCAGGATACCACTGTGATGACCGTGTCGAAAGGGCAACGAGCTTAAAGCCGGATGAGTGGATTTTCTGGCCTCGCGTGTCGATGGTGGCCCCGGCCGAGACCGTCAGTAGCGGCAGCGAGAAGGCCACTGACAACAGCGACAGTGAGAAGAGATGCTGGTAATATGTATGTTGTCAAGCTCGTTCAGTCGGTCAATGAACTGGAGTATGATAATATAGAAACTGAGAAGTCGATATCGAGTCGCTCGGGAAAGAAATAGAAGGCGCGAATTATCATACAAAGTCCGACGGATTTGTTAGTTTGTAGTAGGTGATGTTGCTGCGGACGTTATTTTGTTTGTGGATTCTGCCGCGTGTTGCTGCACCCAAACAGCAACCAGCATAGGCTGAGGTCGAATGGGCTCTTTTCGATTCTGAACGCCAAGGCGGCTTTTGCCGATAAAACAAGGGGCAATGACAGCAGATGGAAATGTAGCTTGGAATATCCGATGACTTCAGCCCTCGTGGTCCTAGTTTCTTCTATTCCTTTCAAGACGCCGCCGCACCCAGTATTGCTACTGGATTACTAGAGCCAGCAGAAGTAGTGTCATCCACCACTTCGCTCTTCTTTAGGTTATTCAGTAGTGCAAAGCGGCACGGTTCCTCCAGCGATCCGCAACCGTACCTATCCACCCACTTATACACACACACAGAAGTCACACAAAGCGTTTATGTACTGCGTACACATCGATAGGTCGACAGGCCAATCACCTACCGCACCATAAAACCCTCTTTCCCAAGTCCATTCGTAGCAACCTCTTGTCCACACGTGCTGCCTCTAAAAGGCGCTCTGTAACCTAACCTATGCCTCAAAGGGATAGCCGGCTTACAAGGCGATAAAGCCGGCGACAAAGACGGCGAGGAGGGATGCCGATGCAGCGAGAGCCTTCACGCCAGCCGGCGCATCGCTGGACCAGTCAGGGGTGGTTCCGCCCTGAGTCGCGCCCGCGCCGGTTGTTGCTGTGGAGTTGGTAGGTGCCAGAGTCAGCATATTTTCGCGTCTCTTCTGTGTCCCTGTTGGAAAAAAGAGGAGCCATGACACACAATGGGGAGACAAAATATACTAACATTTGAGGGCTGCACAGGCGTCGGTGAGGGTCAAGTTGCTCTGAAGCGTCTTGAGCTTCTCCTCGTCCTTGGCGACATTGGCCTTGAACCTGTCGATCTTGGTCGTGTTGCCGTCGAACTTGCTCTCGAGGAAGGTCTGGTTGCCGGCGCGTTCGACGTCCTTCTGCCATTCCGACATGGCCCTGCAGGCCTGGCGCGTCTCGAGGACGGAGCAGTAGGCGGTCAGGGTCGAGTTGCTCTGCAGGGCCTCGACCTCGGCCTTCTTCGCCTCCGCCTTCGCCTTGATCGCGTCGGCCTTGGTCGTGTTGCCATTGGCCTTGGTGTCGAGGGCGGCCTGGTTGGCGGCTAGGGCCATGAGCTTCTGCAGCTTCACCATCTTTTCGCAGTCGTGCTGCGTCGACCGCACGGCCTGGATCTGCGAGCACGTCTCCATCAGGGTCGAGTTGCTCTGCAGAGACTGCAGCTTCGTAGCCGCCTCGGACGCCTTCGCCTTGATCTTCTCGATCTTGGTCGCGTTATTGTCCGTCTTCTGGGACAGCAGGGTGTCGTTGGCCGCCAGCTTGGTCAGCTGCTCCAGCCTGAACATCTGCTTACACTGCGCCTGTGTGGAGTTTTTGTTCCCCTTGGACAGGGCGGTGCCGGCGGCGGCAAGGAGGAGGACACTGAGGAGCTTCATTTTGGCAAGGGTTTGGCAGACACCGGGCCCGACGGAGAACGCGAAGTGAAAGATGATAGACAGAGAAAAGATGGCGGGGGGTGCTAAAGGGAGATATTATAAACAATAACGGAACAGTCGGACCGGCCGATAAGAAACAGACTTAAGCCAGAGGATAAATCTGATGAGAAGAAAGCGTGGGCTATAAAGAGCTGGGTGCGGAATGGCTGAAGGAATTCCCAACAACTGGAGATGCCAAGTGGCCGATCATATATACTGGGGAGGCAGGCACTATTGCTATTCAGCAACCCCAACCTCTCCAGCCAACTGGAGGAGGGAGATCCTCAGAGGGTGACACTAGCATACAGGCCGCGCAACCATGGAACAGGGACGCTCCCCAGTTGTCAGGACATGACTAGTAGTTTTGATGTTTCACTCGACGCAACTGCCGCCAGTCAAGTCCCGCATTTCCCGTTGTGGAGGAAAGAAGTGGTCCCTGAGGGAGTTGCCAGTTACCACAACGAGTGCAAACACGCGGGTAAGGCGGGATCTCTGAATGACCAGACCATGCTGTCAAAAAAAAAAAACAGTCTGTCCAGGTGTGGAGAGACTACATACCTATGCGAAGAGTGATCATTGGATGGGGGCATGTCACGATGAGACAGAAGCAACTAAGCAGGAGGAAAGACGCGCACACATCTGAACCCCCAGGTGAAGCCGGTACGTTTCATCATGCCAAGACGTCGGCCCACTCGAGGCTCTGCAGTGCCTAGGAAGGGCTTGCCCCGGATCCAATAAATGCTGTGGCAATCAATCTATTCCCGTGTTGATCCCCACATGTGAGCACATACTTCAGCGAGAACACTTACTGCTCATACGAAAGGTATTTGCCTCTAGGAGAGGTACAGCGGATTGATCCACTTCCAATCTTCAGAGGAAACACTCAGGCTTGTCAGGCTATCGAGTGGATATCGGTTTCTCTAGAGGCCGATCAGGTGTTTGGAGTGGTTTCCGTCAACACGGACGCTCCTCCCTATCATGGTTTTTGTTCCCCCCCGAGCCTAAGCCACAACGGTAGTCGGCAGCAACTTCCTCGGTGCTGGCACTCATCCCGACACTTTCCGGTGCGGGCTCTCATCACCAGTGAACTTCCACGATTATCCTTCACTCCATTTCGTTGTACCCCTCCAGCAGCATTCAAGGTTCTAAACCTACAAAAATGATGATTCCAAGGGACTTTTCTTCTTTTTATTCACTACCATTTTCGAGCGCGTTTGCGTAACAACTTCGTCTCCTCTTACTTCCCCCCATACATGCGTACCTACTACCACCTCCCTCGTTATATCACACAGTCTGGATCTGATATGGTTCACCGATGGGGGAAACAGGTGGTTGAGCAGCAGAGGCATAATACTCTGCTTCTCCAGTGTCAGAGTTGGCCCTTCCCCTCTCCCTCTCCCTTCTCCCTAGGAGAACCACTCTTTCATCCACCGTGAGATGTCAAAGACAATGGGGCTCTCCACGAGACATCACGGGTTTCCTCAGACAAGTCGAGTAGAAATAGTATCAAGATCTCACCAAGCCATCTGACACCCGTTTGACAACGTCTCTTGGTAGTAACTAAGAAGCTAAACAAAGACGAAAAAAGCCACCGTTTGTGCCACCCTTCCATTCCATCCCTGCTAGTCTCACCCATGTGAATTCTTTCGTCCCTATTCCACATCTCCAGTCATGTAATAGCAAACGTCAGGTCACTAGCTTGACACACGTATGTTGTCAACATTTATGATGATGGAAGGGGTCTGTAGTTTGGAAAGTCATCAGCCTCAAGCTTCTTTTTCTTTTCGTTTTTAAAATAAAACCCTATCCCATCCGCGAAAAGTCCATCTGTCTTAAGATGCTCATTAGCCTGGGGTAAGGCGTGCCATAGTGCTCGCGCGTGTGCAGACTAGAAAGATGGGCCAAATGTTGAGAGCACGGGTTGCCTCCGGTCACTCTCCGTCCTAGATCAACGCAACCTAGCACGTACTAATCAGCGGACGATGGCCCCCGCTAAGTCGCTAACACACTCCCAGACATCAACAATGGGGTGTTCCTTCAGACCATGGATGGGCCGGACTTGTGCGGGCACAGGAACTGGAACTGGAACCGGATGCGGTGGATCAAAAGTCATGTTAAGAGGTCAAAGATGTAACTGACATGTAACGGTGGTCAGCAAGGTATGTGGTGCCCCGATGTCTGCCCCGATGCATCTGCCGCAAATTCGCCTCAAATCTATCCACCTTCCATCCCAGACGACAAAGATATCAGAATATCGAGAAAACGAGGGTGGAGGATGGGAAAAGGATATGGTATTCCAGCTACGTCTGAACTACATCCGCCCGTTGCCTAAAACGCCATGGGATATGATAATAAAAAGAAAAAAGCCGAAGACTCCTGCCCGATAAAAATAGGGGTATAATGATCGTATGAAACTTGGCACCTGAAAATGAGGGGTATAAGGAGTGTTGTGGAGAAAAGATATGACATGACCGACGATGAGAACATGTTAACAAATGAAAGGAACGGAGGGAAGAAGAAACGGATAAAAGGAATAGAAAAGGATGAAGAAACCCGCAAGACATTCCATCGGCCCACTTCCAATTAGTACTCTTTCCCCTCCTCCATCCCCTCTCCTGACCAACAAGTCACGCTCTCCAACCGTTCACTCGCCAATTGAGGAAGTCAGCAGGGCCGGGTCCGCCTCCCCTGGTCGGGATCAGACACTCTCTCTCGCCTGCACCGGCTTAGCAGAGAACAGGCTGATCGTGTCGTCATCAAGACCCCTCCGGTCCGACGTGCCCATGACGGCCGTCTCCTTGAGCGCCGCGTCGTCGTCCCTCCCCCTCGCCACAGACGCACCGGACGCAACCGCCTCCGCCGCCGAAGCACTGTACGGCGGGGCCTCGCCGCCACCGCCCCCGCCGCCCCTCAGCTCCCAGCTGCCGCTCCTCTCGTGCCGCACGCCCCCCTTCGCGTAGGCCACGTCCGGGTCGTCGCTCCTCTTCTCCGGCCCCTTGAACCCGCCGAAGAAGCCGCTGCCTCCGCCTCCTCCTCTCCCAGCGTTCTCTGCCGACGACGACGAGGTCCCCTTGTCCGGGCCGCCGCGGCTGGTGGTGGTGAGCCGCACGCCGAAGAGGAACGCGGCGGCCGCGACGGCGAGGCCGAGCAGGGCGAGGGTGCACACGGCACCGATGGCGCCCGCAACGGGAGGGGTGACGACGCCCCTCCCCGCGGCGGAGCCGGAGCCGGAGCCGGAGCCGCCGCCCGACGTGTAGACGCCGCCGGAGCCGTCGGCCGAAGCGGAGGCGGCGCGGCAGAGCGAGGTGGCCGTGGTGCCGCACGTCAGGCACCAGTCCGTGATGGAGGGGAGGCCGGCGGCATCCATGTCCCGCTCGAACTGGCGGTACGGCATGTGGCCCTGCGAGTTGCCGTTGCCGAAGAGCGGGTACGCCGTCAGCACGGCGCCCGGGTCGGTCCCGTTGCGGTAGAGGAAGCGGACCCAGAGGTCGTCCGGGGAAGGGTACGACGGGTTGCTGCCGCCGCTGCCGCCGACCGTGAAGGCCTCGAACACCATGACCGCGCCATTCCGGGGCAGGGGCGTGAAGACGTCCTGGTGGATGTCCCTGTACAGGCCGCTGAGGGCGAAGAAGGCGAGGAAGGGGTCGTGGAACCCGAAGATAAGGTTTAGCTTCCCCGCCTGGCCCTTCTTGGCGATGCTGTCCCTCAGCAAGTCGATCACCCTGCGCGCAAGCATCCTCCCGCCAATGGCGCGGATCCTGTCCCCTGGGCTGCCCACCCCGGAGGCGGACAGGTTGCCGTTGAGGTTGCGCTGCTGTATTGAGGCAAAGTAGCCTAGCTGGGAGAGGTCTTGCGAGGAGAGGATCTGCCGGGTGGAGTTCTCGTGCGTGTAGTTGTAGAGCGCGTAGTCGTACAGGCGGTAGGCATTGTAGAAGTCCGTCTCCTCCCTGACGAAGCCGCTCCAGCGGAAGAACTTGTTCCAAAGAGACTCGTAGAAGCGGCCTGTCTCTATATGAACCTTCCTCATGTCAGGCTCGCTGCGCATCTCCTGGGCTGAATAGTCATACTTGAGGCAGTTGACGTGACCTTGGAGCCTATCGGCATTTCGGGGGTGGGGTGTAAGTAGAGACATCAGACGCTCACGCTCTAGCCCTCCATTATGCGGATGAGGTGACAAACAAACGGGGAGTGACCTACCAGACCACATTGGGATCAAGGGAAGAGAATGTCTGCAACTTGGGATACTGGTAGCCGTCGAGCGGGAAATTGACTAGCGACCCGTCAAAGAGCTCAGCGGAGTCAATCCCGCCGGCGGTGTTGGAGAAGGATTGGTTCATGGGCGGGTACAAGCCCTGCATGAACGCCAGCGCGCCCGCGGCCATGTAGTTGTCCGTGTTGCTCAGGATGTTGAGCTGCTGATTGTCGATGGCGTTCCTCTCGATCCCCTGGATGGGCGCGAGGCCGCTGATGCCGCTCAGGTCTGACGGCAGGGCGGACCCGCCGGTCCTCGAGGTGAGGTAGCGCGAGCGGAAGACGGAGCCCTGGGCGAACATCTGCTGGGCGCCCAGCGGGGTCAGGGCCGGGCTGGACGACACCTTCAGGGGCTGGCGCTCGCCGTGGTAGACGAACGCGACGCTCGACCAGACCGTCTCCGTGGAGGTCTGCGCTGAGACGCCCGCCGCTGCGATCATCATCACAGCGGCGACCTTCAGCTTCACCGCTAGAGCTGCCATGTTGCCCTTTTTGCGCCTGTTCCGCGCCGATCGGTAGGGGTCTTGAGAGGTGTTTATTTTGATCTTTGAAGACTGCTTCAAATTCAATTGAAGGGGAAACAAACAATAACAGTTAGGAGGTACCTCAACAGCGCTCAGGCGGGGAGCGGGAAAGGAGCTAAATGACTGTGGGCAGAATGTCCCACTCGAACATTTTGCTGCAAAGAGGGAGAAAGAGGAAGAGATGCCCACACACGACAAGATGACCATGTGGGAGCAGAGCTCTACTTACATGTGGGAGCACTTCTCCGAACCTGTCATACCTGCCCGTCGCTCGGCTGCAGAAGCAGTATTCCTAATGTAGCAAGCCCGAGAAGAGGGTGGTGGTGGCACGCAGGGCAGGAAGCATAGCTACATCATCGTGCTGGCCTGGACCGACTAGGGCGGGCGGTGGTTGGACGCTGATTGCCCTCATTCGGTGGTCAGATCTACGTACATATCAACAACACAGCAAGGGTGACAGAGGTACAGAGGGGT
This sequence comes from Pseudohalonectria lignicola, assembly GCA_003049395.1. Taxonomy (NCBI): domain Eukaryota; kingdom Fungi; phylum Ascomycota; class Sordariomycetes; order Magnaporthales; family Ophioceraceae; genus Pseudohalonectria; species Pseudohalonectria lignicola. Next base: position 131,383 of record PYSP01000038.1, read on the forward strand.
CGGAGATAGATAGAAGCAGGTATCTCGATGGTGTCGCCTCGAGGGTGCTGTACATGAGAGCTCCCAAAAACCCCACCCCCTCGCGAGCGGGGCAAGATAAGCTATCAGCTCGGATCCCTGTCACATGCCTCCACAATTTCGGGGAGCTTTGAGCAATAGGAATCAAGAACCCACCGATTCAGACAGGGGTTCGGTCAGTCCCGCCAATGACGGCGGAGCATTTCCAAAAGTGCTTGCAGCCTTGGCATCACACTAAAGATTCGATAGACTTCGTTTGTTCTGTCGAGGGGGCTGGCTGGGACTCTCGGACGGACGAGCTGCCATCTCTGGCCGGGAAGAGGCCCGCTGATCGACGCACCACGAGCAGAGGCAATTGAGCAGGCTCACCCCACCTTTTATCAGCCGAAAACCAGCCTGCCCGCCCTGCTGGTCGCTGTCTGCACTCTGCAGTGTCTCCTGGTCTTTTGTCGGCCAAACGTCTCCTTCATGCTGAGCCTCGTTGTACCAAAGGGATGAAATGCAGTATGTTGTGCAACTCAGTGCAAGGGGCCTGGTATCACGCAAAAAAATACCACATCACTGCTGGGACGATTTTGATGGCTCGGAATAATTATGTGAAGACGCTCTCGACTACCAGCACTAGTCTAGATTATCGGTTGGCATGGACCGCATAATCGACGTGGTGTTGGCTGCATTTGGTCCGCACGTGGTATCGGAGCAGCGGGGTAAGGTAAGCTTCTACCTAACAAATGTCGCAAGCAAGCTTCCAGTGTTGACGTGCTTATCTACCGCCTCGCACGTCTTCAGGTACTCCTTGCGTATCAGAAAGCTGATATGAGGAGTGGGAGCATGCGCTGATGGAAACCGCATGCCTACCCAGCCTACATGGCAACAAGATGACCAATATCTACTCCGCCTCCCCCCAGAGATCTTAAAAGACAATCCTTCCAGCAAATAGACGTATGTGCTAGCACGCCCTCCTGCATCTAGAATGGGTCTAAGATGTGCCTATTCCGATTAAGCTTAAACTAACACGGACTGCGTTGGTGCTGATTCCGAATTCCCTTGGATGAGATTAACGTTTGACTCGCTCACAACAGGCATGTAGCTCGATAACGGGTCAATATTTCATGCAAAAGGTACCTTTGCCTTTGCTTAGGTTATCACTGCTAGCTAGGTGCCTCGTAGTGCTGTCGACATTTCTGCTGTAGTCCATACTCCCAGTAAAGAAGAAGAATCAACAAACCCCTCTCATTGCATCTTGAACACCCCCCTCCTGCTAGCCACGCAAGGGGTTCTTGGTCTGGTTCTCCGAGGCTCAACAACAACTCCGATGGGGAGAAAGAGCAGTCTATTCTGCGGAGCCTGCCTGCTAACCGACTCCCCAAAGCGCCTCCTTCATGATCGGTGTCAGGCCTCAAAGTTGCTACTGGCCAAGAGCAGGTCGACCAAGGTTTTACTTCTTGTTCGAGCCGCCAGACTGCTTGCCATCGCCGGACTGCTTGTTGCCGGCAGTGAGGCTCGCCGCCTCGTTCCTAGCCGCGGCCGACTTAGCCGTGGCCGGGAAGGAGGCCTTGCCAACATCGCCACCCTTCTTGGCCTGTCAGTCGGTTAGCCCTATTGCAGTAGCCTCAGTGAGGTAGATGATTGATGAGCTCACCGTGGCGGACTCGATGCGCGCTGCAGCCTCACGGGTCATCATGGTCTTCTGGTCGGGCATTTTGACGTCGAGGATGGGATGTTGTCTGATGGTAGTTCTGTATGCATGGTTGGATGTTTCTTTGGGGCACGAGAGGTATCTCTGGCTGATCGGTGTCGGTGTAGAGTGTTGCTGGTGGAAATGGGAGAAGAATCTGGAGTGAAGATCAAAGTTGGGGACACCGGCTTAAATAGACCGCTGGCCCGTTTGTATCCCATTTCTCACTCCGGAAGCTTGCTAAGGAGGCAGGACATTTTCGGGTCTGGTTCTGTCAGTATTTTGGGGGCTTGTTGGCCCACTGGCTTTGTTTAGACTCTCAATATCACGTCACTTCACTGCGGGCAAGCGAGATGCTGCATTCTACCGCCCAGACACGACTGGCGGTGAAGCCTTATTCAGTAATGTGATGTGAAGCCGCCGGTTACATCAGGGAAGTCGAGCCTTATTCAAGCGGCAAGCTGCATCCCTGACACGACACAAAGGGGCGAGATTCGTCACCACTCTGGGCAGTCGCAGTTGAAGACGAGGAGGAGCTGCAAGCAAGCATCTCTTGATGTGTCACTGCCAGGAGTGATTTAGCATGTCTGCTACTACACGCTGTAGTGACCGCTGCGCCTGATACCACCTTAAGAGAGATTATCAGGCTAGAGGTTAGGTTGCGGGAGTGTGCAAGAGACGGCTGTGAGGCTATTACCCCTGAGTTATATATCGGACCTACGCCAAAATGAGGCTGCATCAAGCGGTCCTCACAGGAGATCGATGAAAACAGCACGCTAGCAGCTGTAGAGGCTCTGAATGAGTCCCTTAAACGACTGCCATTCTTATTATCGTTTCCTGACAGGAGGTGAGATATTTATCGGCATGTTTCCGTGTGAATGAGCTGCTCCCCTGACACAGTCTGGAGACCAGCAGCCAAAGGAGAGGCAACAATGACAAACAGGCAGAGTCGGCAGCTGGGATGTTTAGATTTGTGTGTCTTGCACGGCAACCCGCGTCCACGGCTGTTCTGCTGTGGAATCTGTTGGCTGTTGTTTGGATCCAAGCATGGGGCTGTGAAAGAGCTCAGGGGCGAAAGAGACTGAAGCTTCTGCGAAGCTACGAGCTTGACGCTGCGACCGACGAAGTGAAACGGTCCAGCTTTCCCTTCCGCGGCCATCTCGATAGCTTCTGCGGAATATCTGTAAGGTATTTCTTCGTGGGAATCTCGTTCGCGAGATGCTGACTAGGTAATTATCTTTCGGGGGTGGTCCTGATGTCGACGCAGGACTAAATAGCATTGATAAAGAAAGAAAAGAAAGAAATCGAGGAGTCAAAATCGAGGAATCCAGGAGAAGTGACCCCCATGACAGTCAAGGCACTGTTGGGGAGAGTGGCATGAGCCTTTGCCAGCAGAGAAGTGAAAGACGGGATATTCTTGGCAAGGTTGATCAACAAACAAACCGAGGCTTGTTCACGGGCCATTCAACACGGCGGCGCCCGACGGCTCCCAATTTCGGTCTTGCTCAATACAAAGGCAAGAACGATCGACATGGGCTTTTGCCAATGCAGCCATTTGGCATGATCTCCCTACCTACAGTAGGACAGGCAGGGCGGGCCTATGCAGCTGGTTGGAAGCTCTCTCGCTGGGGAAGTGCCGAGACCCACTGTGCTGTTGAATTTGCTTGGACAAGCAGTAGCAGCTACCTAAGAGACAGGAGATTACTCAAAGCAAGTCCCATCCGCCTTGCCGCGGTCCCCCGAAAGAAAACCTGTGGAGCATGCGCCTTCCCACCAGGTAAAGACCATAGAGAGCACAAAGGCTTGACAGCGCCACCTGCTTAGACGTAACAGGATGTCGTCGTCCCGTCGTGTCCAAAGAGGTGAGCCCGCGACAGCAAAGCATTCCGTTCCTCGCACGTCCTACCCCGGGTATCAGCAAACAAAAAGAAGGAAGAACAGAGCCAAAACAGAGAACCTAGCGGAAGCAAATCGGTTGGGAAAGTTGGGACAAGAGAGGAAGAGACAAGGCGTAAAACTCGTCATTCAATGAAACATGCTTCACTTGCGCAGTGACTTCAGCAGAGGGGCAATCCTCGACCTCTTGCTCAGCCCCACGCGATATAACACCTTCCCAGCCAGCCCCGTCTGTCCTTTGCTCTGCTGACCCATGCCGCTGTTGCCGTTGCCGTTGATCCTAGGGACTTCCGCAGAGACTTCGGCTTTAGCAACAGCAGCAGCCGAGGAATGCTCCGTGGAGGCAAGGGCCTTGTCGGCACCCTCAGCCTCCAAATGGTGTATTGAGTTCTCCTTCCCTCGCCCTGTATCGCTGGGAGCTGTCTTGGAATTCCTCGTCGACGATGCTGAGGGTGAGGTTGACGATGCAGACGGTCTGGCGTTGACGTCGCCCACCTCGGAGAGCGGCGTGTCCACAGTGCCGAGGGCGCCGTCACTGCCGGTGGAGGCGCTGTCGGTGACGGCCGCATGAGCTCCTCGTGTCCCGCCGGCTTTGGCGTCGGACTTTTTTGGCCGTCCCCTCCTCCATTTGGGCTTCTCCCCTTCTGAGACGATCTGCTGTGCCGTTTCGTCGGAGACTTGCGGATCGGGGACCGCCGTGGTCGCAGGGGCATCATCCTCGGCCACGAAGTCTACGTCTTCAACCACAACCTCCTTGGTCGGGGAGAAATCCTCGTCTTCAGCTAAGTCGTCCGCGTCGGAGTCGACCACCTCTTTCCTCTTCTTGGGCTCCTTCTTCTTAGTTTCCTTCTTCTTGCGACCTCTCTTTTTCTGTGACTTTGTTGGGGCGGCCTCGGCCTCGTGGTCCGATGACATTATCAGAATCGGATCCGTGCTCCGTCCCCGCCCAGAAATCGTTTCCGCCGGTGCGCCGTCGTCACAATCTTTATTTTGATCCATTTCATGAGAAGGATCTTCGTATCCACCCGGCGGCTCAGTGTCTGGGAGATCATCGATGACCGCTGATCTCAGCCTGCTGGAACGGCTGGATCGCGGGACTGGTAGCTGTGGGAGACCAGCGGCCTCGTCCGGACCCCAAGCATCTGCATGTTTGGCCGTTGTCTTTGCTTTCTTCCTGGAACTGGCTGAGGAGTTCGCTATAATGTCAGGCGACGAGGTAGGCTGTGACTATTGTGTTAGATAACTGTGAGTGGTCTTTGTTTGGAATCGGCGTGGCACTTACGACTGCGTCAGACGTCCTCCTCTGGCTCCTCGTGTTCGTAGAAGATCTCGGCAGGGGGATCTCAGTCGACGGGAGGTAGCTGTCTTCACCTTTGGGAAGGGACGACGCGAACGCGCTCGGTGTTGCAACCGCCACCGTGGATGCGGCACTCGATTTCTGGTTGGGCGCATATGGCTGCAGGACCGGTAGGGGCATTGGCTCGCCGAAGTCTTTGTGGTGGCATGACTCGGCAGTGGGACTGAACACCTTGTATGTTTGTTGCTCGCTCGAGGAAAGGGCTTTGGAGATTGTAACTTCGATATTTGCCACCTTTGCCTTGGCTTTGTCCTTCTGTTCGGTGTCCATGAATTGGGTCTCGTTGATGACAGTGCTTGGCTGACCGCCATCCTCCTTTGCCGTATTTCGTGTCGCTCGGATCAACTCCTCGCTTCTCGGGATGACGGCCTGATCCGCGTCTTGGGGTGATCGAGGAGAGCTTCGCATGCCGTGCCTCGTTCTCCTGGTGGCCCGCCCTGGCGTTGAATCCATCGCCAAGAGATGGACCGCATCCGTATGCTGCGCACTAGGTGACTCCAGGGTGCCCCTCCGGGTCCTCTTCCTGGCTCGAGCACCAGGCGAGGAAAGTTCAGCCGGAAGACTCAAGGGATCCGCCGTTTCTGATCCCGTCAAATTCCGTAGCTCGCTGGACGCGATGGACTGATTCGATCTCTTCCGCTTGCCGTAGGCCTTCAGATCTGACATCTGAGGGGTCTTCCTGACATTTCCCCGCCTCAAGGACCCCCCTCCTCTGAGCCTGAGTGCAGGGCTGTGTGGGACGTCCCACAAGCCGTCTGCGGCGCTTTCACGAGACGCCCTCCCAGGGGTAGTGACCTGCGTGAGATCGACAAAACTTTTGGGGTCTTTCTTCTGCCGCTTTTCTGAGCACCGTAGGTCCGTGATAGACGAGTTATTCCAGGTCTGAGGCGTATGCTCAACCGATTGATTGTTCACAGAAATGGGTTCCACACCCTGTGAAGTTTGATAGACCAGCGTTTTATGGTGTCGCTGCTGATCCTCATAGACCATCTGGAAAAAGGAAGGATCCGTTGAGCCGCTCCTGTGGACATGCGACGCGTCATGTGCTACTGTGTCTGGGACCGCCGCTTCTTCTTCGGCAGGCACCTTCGCGGGGCTCTTCAGTGGGCTGAAGTCGCTGCATTCGTCGTCTGAATCTTCAATCACAGGCGGCGGCAGCATGTTGTAAGTCGGAACGGATGCTCTCCTCGGCTTTGCGTGTTTGCCCACACAATTTGAAGCTGCGTTGGAATTCAACTCTTCATCGCGGCCTGGTGCTCAGGCGCGTCTGTCCCAAAAGTTCCACGCGACCCCACGTGAGGACCAGACCCACTATCAATGTGATACGCTGCGTCTGATTAGTCAAGACATCCAAGGCCTTTCCCGTTCGGTCATGATGCATTCACAATTCTTTAGCAGAATAAGTCTCTATCCCACAGGTGGGATACGGCACTAATCAAGCCGTACTACTCTATCTCTTCAATGACAGGTCGCCCCGAAGATTGACCACCACCAGCCGAGGGGCTCAGATTCAGCCCAACCAACCTCGTGATGGCAGGCTGCCCTAGATCCTTCACCTCAGGAAGTAATGAACCAATCCTCCAGTTCTCCAGGCTCTCAATCACATCCTTAGCGTGCTGCCGCACGAGACCGTCGTTGTCCGTGTCAGCCACGTAACCCAGGATCCGGATGATGTTATCCCGGCTTTCGTCCGTCAGGCCAAACCCAAGAAGGCGCTTCTCCTGCCTCGCCCTGTCGAGCGCCCGGACGAAGCTTAGGACCACGAGGACCGCCGACCGCCGGAGGATGCCCTTCTCGATCTCCGTCTCCAAGGCGAGCACCTGCATGGACAAGTCGACGGCGGACGAGACGAGGTCCGGGCCGACGCCCGCCACGTTGGTCTCGATCCCGAAGGCGAGGATGGAGAGCGCCGAGGCACGGATGCGCACGTCCTCGGCGCCTCGCTTACTGCTCCACCCCTCCACTATTCTCGAGAGGATCTCCTCGTCTGCCTTTTCCAGAGCTGACATGCCATCTTCCTCTTGCTCATCGTCATCGTCATCATCACTACCGGAACGGTCTGCCCTGTCCCCCCTCGCGGCTTTCAGCTTGCGCAGCTTCTCGTCCCTAGCCTGCTTCGCCTCCGTCTTTGGCCGGTAGCCACGACGGCCAGCGGTGGAGAGGAGGGCATGACAGACCTGCCCTGCCGCCTCGCCAGCGAAGGTCTCCCCGAGCCTTTCAATCACTTGGAGGAGAGCCTCGCCGAATCGGAGACGGGTATCCACTGCGGCCGTTTCGTTGGGGTCCACGTAGCGGTCGACAAGCTCCTTGGTCACGGCCTTGGGGTGCCTGTTGGCCAGCTGTGTGTAGATCCTGATGACGCGAAGGTTGATGTAATCCTCGTTCTCGACTAGTAACGACGACATTAGGACGAGGATGGCGGGGATGTCTAGGATCGGACTGTTCGCCAAGATGAGCCCCTGTAGTAGGTTGAGCCCTTCCGATCGCACGGGAGGCGGGGAGTCCCGCTGCGTGACGTATGACATTGCCAGCGCGTAAGTCTTCCGGTCCTCGGCCCTTCCGTCTGTTAGATTGGAGGCTATCCAGTCCGAATCCTGGGCTCCTTCTCTCAACTTCAATAGGAGCACCAGGTTTCCAGCCATTTTTGAGATTTCCTCGCTGCGCCCAGCCTTGCTCATTCTCTCCAGCGAGTCTTCCATCGACTGCATCAAATTCTTCTCCACCTTGCCTTTCTGGAAGTTTGGCGTGGTTGCAATCAGATTGAGCAGACTGAGAGCCACGGAAATGTCTTCGTCGTCATCCCTCATCTCGTCTGCTTTCAGAAGAAGGCTGTCAACGAGCTTCAGGATGTGGGCAGGTTGGCTAGCCAATTTGTCAGGAAATTTCTCCATCATTTTCTGTAAGACGTATCCCTCAAGAAGCCGAGGAACGGGGTCGTCTTGAGCACCGTCCTCTACCGCAGAGGTCAGAAAGCCGATCTCCCCCGTATGCTTGGTCCCTGGCATAATCCATCTGGTGAAGAGCTCCAGAAAGACTCCAGAGATGTCTTCGTCCGAATAGGTTGAGTCTAGAAGCTCTAGGAGCGCCTGCGCCCTTCGCTCAAGCTCATGTGGGTCAATTTGGTTGCTTATCAACCGGCACTGTAGTTGGCGTGGAGCTACAATTTCGACGCCTCCCTCAGAAGCAACCTGATATATCCAGAGTGTTTCGTTATCTTTACGTTCTCCATCCCACAAAAGATTGGCGATAATGGCTCTCACCGGGTCCAGTGAGTTTGCCACCTTGAGATAGATCCTCAACAGATCTCTTGCCGGCTCTAAGAAGGAGGCGTCCTTCTTGGGTCCCTGACCTCGATCCAGAGAAAGAGACCATAGAGGCAGAAACAGATGTTGCAGCAACCTCCTTGAGAGGCCAGGATTGGGGTGTGAAATGACAAGGGATTGCAATCGACGAAGAGCTGTGGCGAGATCTAAGGACCTCACCAAGACCGGATCTTTGCTAAGATCAACAATCTCATTGGTATTGGTTGCGCCCGAAGCACGTGCCGCGATTGCCCCGATGTTCGGCCTGATGTCCATCAGGATGGGCTCCGCAAGATTTTTCCAACCAGGAGTGTCTGTAAGTTGAATATTAGATAAGGTATGGCTGAGTCGTCATGGGCAACTGCCCTACCTGGGGCCCCATACTGCCTACGACCCAGAATCCCAAACCCAACGACATACGCCGCCACCTTCGTCAGCTCCGGGCCGTGTTGCCCTTCGAGGAGCTCCAGCAGCTGTGGCGCAATCCCGGCAAACCAGACCTCAGGCGGGACAGCAGCTGGCGGCGTAGCCAAGAGCCTTGAAGCCATCACCATCGCCTCGTGAGTGATGCTTGCCCCTTGCCTCCCGGGCTTGTCGGATGGCTCAGTGGAAGGATGGACAGCAAAGACGAACTCTAATGTAGCGCGAACGCCCAGCGGCCGCAGCGGGACGACGGCTAGGGCCTCGAGAAACTTTTCTCGGAGCCATTTCGGAGCCCGTTCGGGCTGAATCAGGGTGTTCAGCACCGGGATGATGAGAATGGTACTCGCACTTTTGTTTTGTGACATTCTCTCAGATGGCTGTCTCAAGGAGCATATCTCCCAGGCGGTCATCAAAGACTTACTTCTGAATCAAACCATCGAACTCCCTCTGATGAGGCTCTCGCGTAGTCGCGGGTAAGTTTGGGTCGAAGGCTCGCGTCCCTACATCAACGAGCGATCCCATCAGCTCATCATAGAGAGTCTTTTCCGTCGAGGTGGAGCTCATCTCGGTCGCTGAACTTTTCTGAGTGAGGAAAGGGCTTAGAACACGATTTTATGCTGTTATTGATCAACAGATTCGAGATGACTTTGGAACCGACGTTGGATCTTCTGCTGTATTGTGACGCGAGCATGATGAACCACCGTAATGTGCGTGGGTCAAGAGTCCTGGATGATCAGATTGATTTGGTAAGCAGCGAGGTCCATCACGTGAACGCGTGTTTATGCTGATTCGATCAGCAAGCCTCGACGCGACTTTTCATGGATCAGTCTTCCCCCCTCGCAAATTTCCCTTTCTCACATTCTACATTCCCAGTTTCCCACACGTAGAGGTTCCTCCCGGAGATCCGGCCTCACAGTGCCCAGCGTCCGCTCCAATTCGTCCTGCAACTGCCCAACCACAGCATTGAGCCCAGAAAACGTCTTCTCCGTTATCGAAATCACAAGTCCGCATTTTACGTGGTGCTGGAGGAAGCTTCAGGCCCAGGTTTCTAACCCACCAATTTTGCTCTCTCAACCCCCAAATCCTGCACGACGCCTCCCCCACAGTCCACCGTCTCCCGTTGTTCCGTCAGGAACTGGGACCTTCCTCGCACGAGGAGACCCCCCTCGGCCCGGGCTCGGCTTCCCAAACCTGCCACAATAACGTCGCGTCCTCGGCCCCTGTATCAGGGACACGCGCCGACGATCGCCGCGTCTGGTCTCTTATTGTGTTCAGTTCGTCAATTGCACGACCAGCCCGCCGTGCCGGGGGAACGGGATTCGGAACTTAACCCTAAGTTCTCTCGTGGTTCTTTCCAAGTCTTGCGTTTTCAGTCAGTCCATGCCCGCCTTCTATGCCCAGTGCCGTGGACACGCCGTTGGAGGCGAACCTGGAAAACTGTCGCTGAAAAGTGACAGTCGGAAGGGTGAGCTGAGACGGTGGGGCCCGGTGAGTGGCGGACCGGTCTCTTTTCTCGGGAGGACAATTCTAGGCACCCCTTTGGGGTGGGCAATTGACGTCGCTATGAGTCTATTTGGCAAGAACCCCTGGCCTGGGGTCGCTCGTCAGCCTCGTCTCCTAGAGGAGTACTATGGTCGCTTTTACGGATCGCTCTCGGAGATGTTGAGGACAGCCAAGTGTTTACACATTCCTGTTCGTGGATGGGAGATGTCACGAAACGGATTTTCTGATGTTCGGGTTCGCCCTGTTCATACACGTTCGTGTGCAACGCACCGGGGAGGGTGCGGTGTGCTGGCCATACACGATCAGGTCTCCCCAGGCGTTTCAACTCCGCTTCTGCCCTCGGCTCGCCTCGCCGGAATCACCTGGGCGAGCACGCTCGCCCTGGTGAGCGGGGGTCGCACGTGGCCTCTGCACGGAAACGCCGCCAACGGGGAAACCTGATGCCATTTTAACACCGCGACCTTATCAAAACCCCTTGTCTCGCACGTTGTTAGCAGCATCTCCGGCTTAGCTCATCACATCCACCCCATCCCATGGCAGCCAACGTCCGCAACTCCCAGAGCCGCACTGCATCAGTCGTGCGCCATGCCTTGCATGGGGTCCAGACCAGGCGCATTAATCCGACGCCGTAGGCTCCGTCCTCGTGGTGCTCGGAACGCCACAACCACAACCCTTGCGCCCTACGGCTCAAGGGCTGTTCCATTCCTCCTCGGAGGGATAACACGCGGTCTTTTACAGATGTTTTCGTCCGTGTCTTTGCATCCATTCCTGGGTGAAACGAAAACGAGTCTCTGTTGGCAGTGCCTCATCTACAGTTATACGAGACCACACGGAGAGAGCAAACGGTGGTGACGGACCTGGGATCCTGCGTGGCTCCTCCGCTGCCCACGTGCGTGTCTTCGATTCTGGGGCGGGTGTTATTGCTGGGTTCGAGTGCATTTATGTGGAGGGCTTTGGTTCGCGGGCGCCTGGCGACGGATGCGGGTGTGCAGCCAGCCGGGGGGGGCGACATTGTCCACCCCACGGCGGAACAGGCCCGGGAATCAGCCCCAGCAACGTCCCGAGACGGTGGACGGCCGCAGCGATTGGACGCATTTATTTCTTCCCTGGGACCCATCTTGAGTTGGAGTCAAAGTTTTGTACTTGTCCGGGGAATGCTGATGTTGCAGGGGCCCACGCCTCGTCTCTGGGGAATTGCATGGGGGCTGTCTGGCCTGCTCGGCCGATGGAACCAGTGGATATTTGAGAAGATATGGGCGGGCAATCAAGGGATAGGCGGCCCAGGTCGCCCCCTCTCCAGAAATGGCGAGGGGGTGACCCCCTGGTGTTTCTGGGGATAAGTTGCCCTCTCCGCTCTTTCCACCATGTCTGAGCTATGCTGACCACTGTTCTTGATAGGGATCTGAGCAAATTGATCGAGCAAGGCCGATAGCCTTTAGCCAGGAACATCGGTTAGCACTCGCTTTTTTTTACACTCTGTATTCACTAGCAGTGTCGGCAAGCCCTTCTCGTGGAGTATTGACATGTCAATGTGCACCTGTACTCGCGTGCCACTCCATTGTTGTTGTTTCTCCAATGGACTCTGTCTCTTTCTCCGCAGGAAGCATTCTCGAGATTTGCCAATTCTGGGTGAGATGTACGCTGACGAGACATTAGGCATTCGGCAGACTCGGTGACTGGTGGCTGAGGAAAGAAAACTCCACCCTTCAACATCGAATGCCCGGAGTTGTTGAGGGAAGGAAACAGAAGGGAATTAGATCACTGATTTTCCAAAGATGGCCCAGAATCACTGCTCATCACGGTCTACGCAATGGTAGGCCCTTTATACGACCTCGAGTCTTCATTCCTAGGTAAGCCAGTGAAACCACATCACGCATCAGGACAAGGCGCGACTTCCCTGCGATTGGAGATCGAGCAACGCCTGGGGTCTACACCTCTGACCCTTCCCAAGCATGATGCAGTAGGTTGAAGAAGAATAGTTGCCCATGGAGATCAAAGAAACAAGCAGGCGAACCAGATAAAGCAGCTCGCACACAGAAATAACACATGAAACAGCTTCTCTGGGCGTCTCGTACTCCCCACCGACTATCTAGCACCAAAAAAAAGGAAGAAAAACAATCAAAAATATAGGTATGCATCTACGATAATCCACGTGTTCTGGCGCCTGACTGCTGTCCACCCAGAGAAAAATACTGAAGCCCAATGCTCTCAGGGAAGAAAGGATATTGCCCCCGGCCCCTTGTACTATTGATGATACACGACCCACACTGACTCTAGAGTCTTCCGCTCCTCATGCCTGCTTCTATTCGCCGTCTTCCGTGTAAGAAAGCATTCTAGCTGAGCTGACTGTCCAAGGATTTGTAGGAGTTCTGGGCGGGCTGGTCGAGCTTGCGAACCCAATGGGGGGAGATGCTGAGGCGAATAGGGTCTTGCGTCCCGAAGCTTCCTCAGCTTCCTCAGCTCGCTTCCTTCCATTTTCATTCTATCAGCGTCTAGACGACTTGCCCGAATATCCCTCGGTCGCCCTAGTCGCCTCCTTCCTCCTGATCTTCTCCATCGTCCTCTTGAGCGCCGCCTTGGCCCGGTCTTTATCCTCAAAATGGTCAAGATCATAGTAGTTCGGTGCGATGTCCTATATCATAAAGGGTCGTGCCGACGTTAGCATTCAGGCGCTCTTCTGGCCATGGAAACAAGACGGTGAGCGGCAGCGGCAGGAATGCTAAACAGGGAAGTGGGAAAAACTCACCAGCAACCACTCCGGCCTAATACCAGTGACGGTGCGGATATACTGCTTGGACGTCAGGACGAACTCGTTGTAGATGACCCACTCGTAATCCGTGCTCAAAACGGTGCTCGGGTGCAGCATGACGGTCTGGTTGTCCTTGACCGTGGTGTAGATCTTGCCGTTGGGGTCGCGCAGTGCAGCCTGCATGAAGAAGCCCGCGACGAGGCAGCGCCGTATGTTAACGTAGTAGTTCTTGTCCTGGAACGGGGTGCTGACCAGGTCGAGCTCCTGCCGCTCCATGATGCCCTTGAGCTGCGCCCGCACGTTGTCGGCGCTGCTGAGGTGCCGGAACGAGAGGAAGTGCTCGTGGCACCACTTCTTGGTGTCCGCGCCCTTGGCCTCCTCGCTCTTGAAGGCGTGGTACGCGTTCAGGAGCGTCAGGTGGTCGCCCTCCATGTGCTTGAAGTGCTGCTTCATCTCGTCCGCCCGCTTGCGGTTGTTGGCGGGGCGCATGAAGACCTGCGGCACCGAGAGCAACGACGTGATCGAGAGTATCTCGTTGGAGCAGAAGAACTCCGGCGACGAGATGAGCATAACAGCGAGGGCCGGGTCCAACGGGTACGCAGAAGCCATGTGGCCCATCTGGGTCAAGTCGCCGTCGTCGTTCAGGCATGCTAGGTAGTTGAGCTCCTCCAGGGCTCGCATCATCGTCTCTGGCGCCGGGGGATCCATGAAGTCGAACTCGACAAGGTTGTCTACCCCGAGCTTCTTCAGCTCAAGGATAGTGTTGCTCAAGTTCGACCGCAGAATTTCTGGGTAGGTCTGCTCGATCAGCTCCTTCTTGAAGGCGACCTCTGTGTAGAGGCGGAAACATTTGCCCGGTCGGGTACGGCCGGCACGACCTGCCCTCTGCTGTGCCGAGGCTCTCGATATGGGCGTCACAAGCAGGGACTCGACGCGGATGCGCGCATTGTAGATCTTCTGCTTGCTGAAGCCAGGGTCCACAACGTAGACGATACCATCGATAGTCAAACTCGTCTCGGCGATGTTGGTGGCCACGATGCACTTCCGACCTGGCCTGCCACCCTTCTTGAAGGGGCCAGGTGCTGGATCAAAGATCTTCTGCTGCTGGTGTGGCGGAAGAGTACCATACAGCGGGTAGACATCTATGGGACCACACCCGGCATCGCGAATCATCTCGTCAACTTCCAGACGCACTTTGCGGCAGACATCTTCGATCTCCTCCTCGCCTGTGAGGAAGAGGAGAATATCGCCCTCCGGTTCGTCGGCATGGATCTGGAGGACTGTCCGCACAGACGCCTCGATATAGTCCCTCTCCGCCTCTGCTGTATAAAAGATCTCAACAGGGTGTGTCCTGCCTGGGACCGCGAGGATCGGGGCGTCGAAGAAATAGTGTTGAAACTTGGCGGCGTCGAGGGTGGCCGACATGATGATGATCTTGAGATCCTTCCGCCTGATCGACAGCTGCTTCAGCAGAGCCATCAAGATGTCGGTCGCCAACGTCCTCTCGTGTGCTTCATCGATGATGATGCAGCTGTAGCGGGTCATGTTCGGGTCGTGTATTGTCTCGCGCAGCAGCTGACCGTCCGTCATGTACTTCAGGATCGTGCTGGGTCCTGTGCAGTTCTCGAAACGGATGCTGTAGCCGACCTCCTGGCCCAGCTTGACATCCAGCTCGTCCGCGACACGCTGCGCGACTGACATGGCCGCAACTCGCCTCGGCTGCGTACAAGCGACCATCTTCTTGTTGAGATGCGGTAGCTCGTCATAGAGGACGTATTGAGGAATCTGGGTCGTCTTTCCGGAGCCGGTCTCACCAACAAAGACCATGATCTGAGTCTTGTGGTAAACATCCAGAAATTCTTGACGATGAGTGTGCACGGGCAGATTGCGACGAGTCCGGAGGATCTTGAAATAATTTTCGCTGTGTTGCCCACCGGTGAAGGCGTTCACGTCCCCATCCTCGAGTTTCTCCGCTTGCGCTGCCGTAGTTTCGTGTCGCGTGAGCTCGGACGCCAGCGACGCAAGCGAGGGACCAGACCTGCTTCCATTCTGGCCGTCCTCGTAGGTATGCGCAAGGTAAGGGTTGTAGTCGTCGGCCTTGGGCGGGCCGACTGCCTCGTTTCCTTTGAATCGCTTCATCTTTGGCGAGTCGGGAGCCTCGCTATCCACACTCGGCCGCTTCGTCCCTTTCGAAGAGCTCTGGCCGTTTGTTTCTGATAACTTTCTATCAGCCATGATTGGATAGGTTATCCTGAACGGGTGGATGCTAGTGAAAAATATCGGGCTAGGAAGAACATTTGAAGGGAGGTTGATGACGGTGGATCCTCATCGCGGCACAAACAAAGAAAAGTTTGACCGCCTAGGCAACTAGCCAATGGCAGTGTGGATTGATAAGATAGGGTGCTGGGCAGGACTAGAAAATACTCACTTGGCGGGGTAAAACCTGGGCTTTGTACCTTGATGAAGGGAATTATCTGGGCCGTCGTGCGATAATTCCTGTTTTTCGGCCGACCTGTATAAACCCATGTAGTGCCCTGATTTGGTGTATTCAAATTTGATTGTTGTTGCTCTTTCACTCTGTCTCGTAAACCTGAAGTGAACCCCGACTGAGAGACCTTGGGTAGGCAATTCCAGGCGGTCTTGTTCTCTTGAGGTCGTCCGTCCAGGACAATTTCCTTCATGGGCTGCGTGGACTTTCCGTGCAGTGAACAGTTCTACTGAGCATGCATCATCGGCTTCAGTGAAGGCTCCTTCCCGACTCTCCATACGGTAGGTACCGTCCTCTCACCGTCCTCTCAGCCCTATTCGCTGGATGCACACCTTTACAGAGGCAGTAACCCGCGTCGTCACACTGCAAATATGAGCCCTGGTGCTGGGCAGGCGTTTGCCTACCTGGATTCCATGATCGAGAATTTGATGAAAGGCCTTGGTAATCCGCCTATTGGGCGGCCCATCTTCCGCATAGATCTTCCAGGTTCCCTCACACGGACTTGGTTGGCTGTGGTCTGTGGAGGCAGAACAGCCCCTGCTTTTCCTAAGCATCCAGCACGAATGCACTGCGGGTACCTGGAGATTGTGTGGTACAGACCGTATTGTTTTCTTCGGTCACTTTTCTCTATTGACAGAAAATTGGATATGAAGATGTGCAAGATGTTATAAGACATAGTAAGGAAACATTTGCCGTCTCAGCGTTCTTCTGATCTCATTTACACATACTCGCTCACTTGACTACTGCAACCGTACGGGTGAGGGGTGCTGCCCTCGAACTCGAAGTCTGGATCTTTTTTTTCCCCACCTCCAACTGTCACACAGGTTTGCACCTACAGCACTACAGCCCCACGAGCGGCACGACTAAAGTTCGAATCTGCACAGCGACAAGACAGTTATTTTCGCCTCCTTTTCAGGGACTATGCAGCCTTCAATGTCTTCGGCAGAGGACATAACCCAGGAATCTGCGGACTTCCAACAGGGTCGGCCCAGCTTCGTCATCGGACAACATGATTCTGGCAGATGGAACGTTCTTACATATGAGCAGTATTCTCGAGTGCTCGCTTCTGGTGCAAGTCTACATCACATCTTATAGGGCTTAGACCGCCAGCTATCCTTCGTATCTGGAATCGTTTTAATGTAAAATAAGGCTAATGCGCCACGCCAGTTCAACTTCCTGACTGCGCCCATCACCAACCGCCATTTCCACAAGCGAGTTACTGAGCTCTACTTCAGTTACCTGAGGGAAGCTGAGGAATATGGCCTCACCGACGAGGAGAGGGCGAACCCATCACTGCCGGGACCTATCGTTCCCACACTGACAGACGAGGACACCTCACTGTTCCCTTCCACCTACGTCTCCTCGCTCGTCTCGTACTCGAGCCCGTGGATCGACCTTTGCGCCGAGGACCCAATCATCTCCAGCATCTCCCGGCAGGTGCTGAACCTCGAGGTGGCGTATGCGAACTTCTGTGGCGTCCGCAGCATCATGATTCCTGGGCCCAGAGACGATTGCAACAGCAAAGGGGTCGCTCAGTATGCCCGTGCGATCCAGGAGGCCTTCCATATCGGGGTCAGGGTCAACTTCATCATTCACCTGCCTATGTACCGAGAGCCGGGCTTGGAGGAGAAGGAAGAATTACTCTCTACTCTAGCAGGAGGCTCTAAGGGCCAGCTGCAGGAGTCAGACGAGGAGATCGACCTCTTTGGCGCATGGGATACGTGGCACACCATCAGGACTGTATGCGAGTACAGTGCTAGGCTCTTTGTTGGTGAGTGCGTTCTCCTATTAAGGCTGATCAACTTCTGGGCGCATATGCCATTTTTGACCATGCGACCCCAACAACAGCCTTACGCATCCCTCGAAGACTGCCCTCGAAGGAGCTTCAGACCCGCTGGTTCTCAGAACCTCTCCACTACTTGACATTGGGTCCCACCACTTTTCAGGAGAACAGAACCGGCCACCCTTCCCTCAGCAGGAACCATCAGGACATGATCAACATGTACATGCGCCTCAAGAGCTTCCCCTGGATGATAGTCTATGACTGCGGCCCGACGGCGGAATCACTACGTAGCTACGGGCCGTCATCAACAGAGGGGAGCCCAGCACAGGAATCCGTTTTCGTGGCCATAGACTTTCCGACCCTAACAGAGGCGAATCAGGCCACCGACGGCGGGAAGGAGTCTGAGCAACCACGGCTCAACCCCTATGTGTCGTACCTCCACTACCTGGAGCGCCACCAGCCGCCCTTCACGGCGCTAGAAACGCCAGCCCTGACGAGCTTCCAGGACTGGCTGCAGTCGCCCCTGCAGCCGCTCTCGGACAACCTGGAGTCGTCGACGTACGAGATGTTCGAGGGCGACCCGGTCAAGTACGACCAGTACGAGAAGGCCATAACGGAGGCCATGGCCGAGTGGAAGCTGCTGAACAAGCCCACCTCCTCCCCGTCCGGGCCGGAGCTCGTCATCGCCGTGGCCGGGGCCGGCCGCGGGCCGCTCGTGACGAGGGTCCTCCGCGCGAGCGCCAGCACGGGCTTCCCCATCCAGCTCTGGGCGCTGGAGAAGAACCAGAACGCGTACGTCTACCTCCTGCGGCAGAATGAGCGCGAGTGGGGCGGCAAGGTGCGCGTCGTGAAGACGGACATGCGGGAGTGGGACGGCCCGGCCGTGGCGGCGCGCGGCAAGGTCGACATACTCGTCACGGAGCTCCTTGGCTCCTTCGGCGACAACGAGCTGTCGCCGGAGTGCCTGGACGGCATCCAGCGGCACATGGCGCGGCCGCACGGCATCTCCATCCCGCGTTCCTACACGGCGCACCTGAGCCCCATCGCCCACCCAAGGATCAGGGCGGACCTGGCCTCGAGGCTGCCCTCGGACGCCAACGCGTTCGAGACCCCCTGGGTGGTGCGGCTCTTCGCCATCGACTTCGTGGCCACGAGGGTGCCGGGCCGCCCGCGCTTCCAGCGGGCGTGGGAGTTTGTGCACCCGGTCAGGCTGCCCTTCGCCGAGGAGGGGGAGGGGCGGGCCGCCGGCAGCAACAAGAAGAAGGTGGTCGGCCGCGGCGGCGCGGGCGCCATGAACCTCTCGGCGGGGCTGAACGAGCACAACGCCCGCCACTGCCACCTCACCTTCGTGTGCGGCCAGAGGGGCGTCGTGCACGGGCTGGCTGGCTACTTCGAGTCGACCCTCTACCGGCCCGAGATGGAGGGGAAGGAGCTCGTCGAGATCAGCACGCTGCCCGAGGAGATTGACCGGAAGAGCAAGGACATGATTTCTTGGTTCCCTATATTCTTCCCTCTCAAGGTGAGGATAGACCGCTTCCAACCTGGCCCTCCTCCCTTTGACTTCCTCTTGTTCACCCTTTCCTTGACTTCCTACATGCATGCAAGCTAACATCTCACACTCTCACTCTCCTTTAGCAACCCCTCTACTTCCCCCAAGACTCGGAGCTCGAGGCCAGCATGTGGCGCCAGACCGACGACACCAAGGTATGGTACGAGTGGATGGTCGAGGCCTTCGTCTACATCGGCCCGACACAGCGGGTCAAGGTCGGGGCGTCGGAGATGCACAGCAGCCGGAAGGTCGCTTGCTTGATGTGATGCGATGTGATTACTACGAAGTTTGATGGGTGTGATGCACTGGTAGATCGGTCAGCAAGCGAATTCGGGCCGGGTTAGTGGATAGATTTCACCGATGCTAGCGAATTCTTTCGAGAGGGGAAAGGGGCCTGGGTCTTTCTTTTGGCTGTGGCACGTATGGTCTGACGCTATGTCGGAAGTGAAGACGGAATCGACCACTTTGCTTCTATAGGGGGGAGCCTTGACAGCGATGAAGACGAAAAGAACAGCAGTCTCCCATCCCGTCGTGACACTACCTCGGAACGCAGTGCTCCATTGGCAACGACTCCATAAGTAACTCCAAATACGTCCAAGCACCATCTCGTCCGTAGTCTTCGCGCCCTGGCCGTGGGACATTCCGGGCGCACAGCTCGTCGTTCGCAGATAGACCGTCCGAGGCTTACAGCCTCCTGCCTGCTCCAGGAAGCGGTCGGCCTCCTTCATCCTCAGTCCTTCCTCCCGTCCGCTACCTGTTGTATCATCGCATCGGTTGTGCCTGTCTGGCTCGCTCCTTCACTCCCTCCCTCCACCACTACCTCATCCTTCCATCTTCGTGTCGTGTCCCTCGGCGCTCCTGATCCACAGGACGTTATTACACCGTATAAGGACCTGGCCGAGAGATCCTGTCATCTTCTGATCGATGTACTCCTCGGCATTGCTGAGCTGGATGTTCATATAGCTATCGCTGCTGACCAGCCTGCCCTTGTACTCTGTCTCGCCCCACTTTAGCCGGACGAAGACGTCCTTGTTGACGCTGTCGATGTCGTCTGCTGTTAGTAACTTGCTTCGCGTGTGCTGATGTTGCAGCCAGAGGTCGGCTATTGACGTGTTAGAGGGCATATCGGAAGGGAGCTGTCCATACAGGTCTTGCAGCATCGGCCGCGGGTTGATGGGCATGAACTGGGGTCAAGACGCGTCAGTATTCGCAATCAATAGCTCGTGTTGTTGGAGCGAATGAAGGAACTCACACTCATGGTGCTGTTATTTCGCTGACGGGTCGAACGGCTATGCGATATGCGCGACGAAGGTGTAGAAGTTGAGTTGCGGGAATGCGAGCTTCCAAGTTTCCATCGGCATCGAGCTATTGGAGTTCCAGCCAGCAATACGGAATTTTTGACCGCTCGAGCTCAAGGTGAGGCAAGTGGGTCTACGCCCCCACCAAGGTGAACATCATTGCCTGGGACCAAAAGCTGGCATGTCAGGTATGTGCCCCACCATTCGCCGTTCCCCCACGCGTCTCAACCTCACAGGACGCGATCCACAACCCGCAGCCCAGCTTTTAGCGACGCCGCCTCCTTCGGTATAGGAGAGAGGATGTAATGATGTCTTTAAACCAGCGTCCAATGTCCGCTGCCGGGGGCCGAGAGAAGACGCCTTTTGAGCAGCAACGAGAGGCTCTCATCGGGGAGATTGCCATGGTGAGGATGTTGCTCGAGCTAAACACCAAGCTCACGCAAGAAACCCCACAGAGGCTGACTGCAGGCAATCACAGAGCTTTGAGCAAGTCCTCGCCAACATCAACAAGCTGAACCGGTCGTTGGAGGCTGTTATAACGGTACGCTAATCCTAGGTTTTCCTCCCTGACGGTTGTAGTGAGTACTGAGGCGCAACCCCTTAGGTCGGCAACGAGTTCTCGTCTGTGGAAGCGCTTTGGTCGCAATTTGAGAATGTCATGGCGAAGGACCCGGAGGAGGGGAAGACCGAAGGCGAAGGCGAGGGAGATGCGGAGGCCACCGAGCAGTCGAAGGGTAATTCTACAGGGAGGTAGATCGACTAACCTATCTACTTAGCTCAGTCCTCACATGTAGGTAGCCAAATTCATCTATGTGAAAAGATGGACAGAACTTACACATTACGATATCAGGGGAGAATTATGAGAATGATGAGATTTCTCATTCTCCCTCTTTTCATACAAGTTGAGCGATGACACTGTCCAGGATTTTGTTCAATCGAGAGAATGATGCTCTTTTATGTCCTATCCCATTCCCTGATGAGCGGAAAACAAGAAGACTAAATCCATGCTACAAAAGAAAGATGTCCGAGAAACAGAAAGGTTGTCCATGATCCAGCGCACTCCCATACTCAAAAGGAAGCCTTCTCCCAACGAACGGCGTCTGGATCACGCATGGGGTATTTGGTTATGAAGGGGAAATCCAACCGATTGAGGCTGCAAGAATCGCCCCTGGTCGCCGTCGAGACGAAGAGGGGAATTCTGAAGCCCCGGGAATGGCGTCCAGTGCCCCCCCGCCACAAGCTTGTTCCCCATCCATCTATCCAGCCAAGACTGCAGGCTAGCCCAGAATTAAAGGGGCGTCGGCGACTCAGACCCCCCCCCCCCCCCCCCCCCNATGGTCAGAAGTAGATCGAAGCGCTGGCCGCTCGCTGACGTCGTGTTCGTGGCGGCGAGGAGAAAGACCACAGGGAGAAAAGAGATGAAAGAAAACGAGAAACAAGAAGAAAACAGAAAGGTGTCATGGCAAATCATGCAATGTAGGTCATTATAGCTTCGCCTCTTCATCCCCAGCAATCAAGCAGCGAGAGCCCCATCTCGCCGTTGTTCATCAGGTCCAAACACCACCAAAAGCAGCACCCCTTCAAGCCCCTCACAAGAAGTTGCACTTCCTCTTCTTCCTCTTAAGCGCGCCCCCGACACCAGGGATGCCACTGGCGCCACCCCCGACGCCACCACCAAACGCACTCGCACGGGAGCCGCCGCCGCCGCCGCCGGCCGCCATCGCCTCGGCCTCGAGGGTCCTGCGGTCGTTGGCGATGACGGTGTCGAGGGCGCGCTCGAAGATCTCGTCCACGCCCCGCATCTCCTTGCTGCTGCACTCCATGTACTGGGCGTTCATCTTGGCCGCCACGGCTCTGCCTTGGTCCGTGGTGACGGGCGTGAGCCCTTGCGTCTTGAGCATATCGATGCACGTCTTCTTGAAGCGCAGGTCCGACTTGAGCCCGACCAGGATGAGGGGGGTGTAGGGGCAGAAGTGGAGCACTTCGGGATACCACTGAAGGAGTGAGATACGTTCGTTAGCAGGCGACTCAATTTTCTCTTTTTTTGTGATTTTGTCTTGTTCTTCTTTTTGCGTCGGTTAGAAATTAGGTGAAGGGGGGCTTACCTTGTCCATCACATTCTCAAGCGAGTTCGGACAGTCGATGGCGAAGCAGACAAATATTAAATCTGTTTCCGGGTATGAGAGCGGCCGGAGACGGTCGTATTCCTCCTGGCCGGCGGTGTCCCAAAGAGCAAGTTCAACGGTCTTACCGCTGGGGCCGTGTGTGGGGTATGTGATGTAGTTCTCAAACACTGTTGGGACGTATTTCTGTGCGCGGGGTGGCCAAGATGTTGCGCGTTAGTGCAATGACCTGTATTATCGGCAGCCAGTATGGCGGAGAAACGGGGGGGAAAGATGCCTACCTCTGGGAAGTACCCTTGGCTGTAGCTTATCAGGAGACACGTCTTGCCGCATCCGCCGTCGCCGACAACGACGATCTTCTTGGAGTAGGCAGGCGCCTCGGTCATCGCCGTGGCCGACGACTCCCTACCTGTCGAGGAGCTCATCATAGTGCTGACCGTTCCATCGCTCGATCGCGTCGCCCGGTTCTCCCGTCGCTCCACCGTAGACCGGCGATTCATGCCCGTATCGTACTTCTCCCCAAGAGGCTGGCTGTTGCTGCTGTTGTTGCTGCCGTAGTAGGAGCTGCGGTACTGATATTGTGACGATGCCATGGCAGGCTTCGACAGGGAAGAGAATAGAAGAGCACTGTTTGTTTCTTTCTAAGGTACGATCGCAGCGGCGTAACCCGAGCGGTGGCTTGTGCAATCTTCTGAGACACCTGGTTGGTGTAACAAATAGAAATTCTCAGCTCCAGTTGTGAAGAACTTCTGTTGCTGGCCGAGAAACCTCGGATGAGCCAAAAGTGAAAATGAGGAATGGGATGGTTTGCTGAAGCTGCTTTCAGAAAGAGTTGAGTTATGATTGCTAGGTAGTGTCCGATGAGCAGGGCGCATTTGTTGGAAATCCGGGTCTGCGCAAAGGAAGTTCGGTTCTATCACATCTTCCCCCAAAAGTAAACAGGTCGGCTGGGCAACGACACCAGATAAATGATTCGAAGTGGGTCGCCAATTTTCCCTCGCGTTTAAGTGGTGGCTGGCCCGGCAAGACAAACTCGAGGAAACTTTTAGTGGAACCCAGTTGCCTTCTCGGCTCCACAGGCCTAGGACAACTACTGGCCTGTGCGCTGTTCTATGGCTGCTATTTTCTGAATTTTCCCGCTCAACCTCTCGATTCCGTCCCCTTGATTAGTTCCAATGTTGCCCTCCACCTAGACACGACGAACGACAGCCTTTATCACCTATTAAACAGAGACATAACAGGCCACAATCATGGACTCGAACGGTACCACCCCGAGCAGGTATATCACGTTAGTCTCTAGGGATGGCCACGAGTTCGTCGTCTTGCGGGAGGCAACACTGGTCAGCCCAACCATCAAGAGCATGACCAACGTGAAGAGCCAGTTCACCGAGGCGCTGGCTGGCCGCTGCACTTTCGAGGATATTAGGTAGGTTTCCCACATAACATAAGTCTGTTACCTACCTAGTCCATCTCATCTCTCTTGCCGTGATGATCATCTCTTATGAGCTTCCCTGACCCGACCGGCCCCAGGCATGTGTCGACCTGGAGATTTTTTTCTTAACTACACTTGATCTGAGCTCTCACTTGATTTTCCTCCCTGTATCGGGGTGCGAGAGCCTTCGCACATGCCGACTTTATACCTCCTCCAGGCCATTACCTTTCAGCTAACAGCTCGCTCAGTGGCGTGGTCCTGGAGAAGGTCGTCGAGTACTTCCACTACTGGTACAAGCACAATGAGCACGATGACGTCCCCGATATGGCAATCCCCACCGAACTGTGTCTTGAAATTATGATGGCGGGAGACTACCTCGGCCTTGACAGTAAAGCTCCCCTCCTAGTCACCTAGACTTTTCCCTCTGCGATATACTAACAATCAAGCAGAGATGGTCTGATTCTCCTGGAGAATGTCTTCTTCCAGTGTGGCCAAGTGGCCACTGCGAAGAAACCATACCCCAGTTTGCGTTTGTGCTCGGGGTCGGCGTTATCACTGGCCTTCACGGCCAGGCGGATGGAGTTTTGGGCGCTTGCTAGCACAGAGATTAGCAGCAACTCTCTGCCATGGCTCCCACCCAGTAGATGTCGTGGCCCCTGAACAACATTCCTCCACTACACCTTTTCCCGCTTCTCAAGCGACACCTTTCACCTCGGCCAGCACACATCCCATCTTAGCATATACGTTCAATTTAGACTTCGTGTCGAGGAGTTGATCGTCTAATACGGATGGAATAATGATACACAAAGTCCCCCATACTCTGCTGGATCGTTTCTCTCGCAGAGATCTTGCTTTTTCAGAGGGGACACAAAATAACCAGCAGAACAAAGACCGTTTTGCTCGCTCAAATAGAATGAATTGATGAAGAAACTGCCTGGGTATAACCAGAGCCAGAATCCCTGTACTGAGAGGTAGACATTTGCACAATCGAAGCCCACCTAATTGCTTTAGACTTAGATCCACCCATTTGCCGTAGACCCTTGGTTTGATGTCGTCAATAAGGTAGATAAACAATCCGTCGTCCTTCGAATCCCCGAAGAAAAGAGTCTCACCTGTCAGAAGCGGAACCACAATGTCAGGACCACCCACCCGTCCCGCCACCGCGTCCTCGTCTTCCGCCCCCTCTTCCACCTCGTCCACCCCTAAAGGGACCGCCACCGCCACCGCCACCGCCACCATCGAAACCCCCTCTACCTCCCCTGCCTCCCCCACCGTACCCTCCACCTCCCCTCCCGCCACCGCGGTGATAACCACCACCACCACCTCCACCTCCTTCCCTCCTGTACCCATCCGGCGGCGGGCCCCTAGCCTTCCTCTCCGCCCTCTCCTCCTCGCTCGCGGCCCAGAGGTTCTCCACCCCGACGAGCCCGCAGAACGCCTCCGTCTGCGGGTTCGTGTACTCGTCCGGCTGGGGGGCCGCCGCCGCCACCTCCCCCTTCGCGCCGTGGGCGCCGCTCGAGGCCTGCTGCCCGGGGAGGTGCGGCGGCGCCGTGAGGGCGAAGTTGTCCGGCACGCGCAGCCTGCCCTTGCGGACGACGTGCTCCTCCACCCAGGCGCGCTCGGCCTCGATCAGGGGCAGGTAGTGGGCCTCCCCCAGATCCTGGTCTGGGTTTTTTCTTGTCGCCGCCGCGGCCGACCCGTCGCGGCCCCCGCCGATGACGAGGTCCCTGGCAAACACGCGCGTGATGGCCAGCCACTCCGAGTCGTACTCCAGCCTGTAGCGCGAGGGCCGCGGCGGGGCTGTGACGCCCGTGCCGCCATCGCCGATGATGCCGCCGCCGCCGCCGTCCTGGCTCGCGTTGGTCACCACGGGCGGGTGCGACGCCGTCTCGGTCGGGTCCACGGGGTGGATCTCGAGGAGCTGGAGAAATTTACGGCCTGGGAGGCACTTGTCGAGCGCGAGGAAGCGGACCGTCCTGTTGGTGATGTCGGGCGGGACGGGCTGGCCCGGCGCGGCCCTGCCCAGGTTTGTTCTAGATGGGCGAGGCTGTGGCTGAGGTTGCGGAGCAGCAAACGAGGCTGGCAGTTGGGCGCGGAGGTCCTCGGGAACCGTATCCCCAGTGTCACCGCCGGGCGTGTCCTGCTGCTTGGACTCCCTTGCCTTGGTGGGTTCCTCAACTGCTGACTGAGGCTTGGTAGTACCAGGATCGGCATTAGGCTTGGCATCGCCCACTAGCGGCGCACCACCTCCTTCCTCTTCCCGCTCCTCATCCATGTTCAGGTCGATCTCGTCCGGGTTTGCTGCTGCCTGATTCACTAGGGAAGAGCTATCTTGTTCTTCCATGTCGAGGTCAATCTCATCCGGGTTCGCTGAGGGCTGGCCTGTTTCTGAGGGGTTTTCCGGCCCTTTGGAAGCGTCCTGCGATCGAGGCAAGTCGATATAACTGCTCGGCCTAGCCTCAGGGGGAACTTTAGCCATTTCAGCTTCGCCGGCGGCATATTGCTTGATAGCAGTAAACTTGCAGTGCAGGTGAGCAGAAAACCAGTGGCCCGGCCGAAGGCGGTCCATGACCCACGCCGCGGCCGGGTTGCCCAGCGTGCCGTCCCTCGACTCCCGGCGGAAGTCGGGCTTCATGCGGAACAGGTGCTCCTGGTCGCCGTGCTTCTCAATCGCCCGCGGCCAGTCGTGGCTGATGCCCACGTCGACTTGCGTGCGGACCTGGAGCAGCTTGCGGATGTCGATCTCGCGCACATGATAAAAGCTCTTGACGTCGGACTGGCTGAAGGGAAGGCGCTCCTGGTGGGGCTTGGAGAAGTCGTGGCCCTTCCAAATGCCGCTCATGGCCGCGATTCGGATGGGGCCTAGCCGGAGCACGTTGGCTGGGCCGAGATAGTAGATGTTGGGCGCGACCCAACCGCCGTAGTAGAGCTCCCATAGGTGGGCTGCTGCCTCGTGGTTTCCTCCTGCGAAGATGGTCAGGTAGGGCGCCGTCCGCGCTCCGGAATAGTACTCGTGGAAGTCGCCCAGCTCGCGGTACTTAGCCGGGACCGACATGACCGTTAGGTCGGCCGGGTTGCGAACCGCCTGGAAGTCTCCGCCGATGATCACCAGGTCAACCCCGTCCCAGCCTCGCTTCTCGCTTGCCTTGGCAACGGCATCGTAGATGGCGTTGAGCGTGCCATGGCCCTGGTGAGTCAAAATGTGCCTTCGTTAGCCCTGTGACCACTCGCTGGATAACTTCATTCAAGGGGTTAGCTTACGCAACCTTCGACAGCGACTCGCACGCCCTGCGCAGAGAACGTGTCACCACTCATTCTTTCAATCTTTACGGCCGGGGCTTTTCCCTGTAACCGCCCGAGCTGTTTGGCTTGGGCTCGATTTCACGGGCCCGGTGTCTTCTGCATTTCTCGGGCTCAATCAGGGTTCTAGGGTCGCATGTAAAATCTGAATCTCAAGTCTCCAATGGGGGTGGTGTCAATGCCGGTGAGGCTTGAACTGTTGATTTATGACAGTGTGAGGCGCAAAACATCAAACACACACAGTGAGACACCGCACTTGCCCCAAAAATCTCAGCATTGCAATCCGGGCAGGCTCAACCAACTATCGCAACATCCCAAACTCCCCAAATCTCAAGGGCCCTTCGCCGATGTCAGGGCAGTTCACACCGGGACGCTTAGGGTTGAATTCGAATCACAATGTTTCATGTTTCAGCCTGGTTCACAAGAATAAGAACATATGCGATAATTTGATAATCACACATTCTGTTTACATTCTACCAGGAATTCGAGGCCTGGAGGCCAGGTGACCAGGCCATATTTTGCACCCGTTTGCAAGAAGCAACCTAGAGACCCCCAGGCTGTGAGCTAATTATCGGTCCTTGCCCATGGAGTCAGAATGCTCTTTCCAACTGGATATGCCCTCACACCAATGCTATCGGACAAGTAAACTGTCCTCCAAGCTGTGAGTCATCGGCGCCTCCGCCCGGGATGCAGCATTCCAGGAAATCATCGTGGCCAACACAGGTCACACAGCGCTCTGATTAGCCTGTCTCTTCATTTCGGATGCCAATTACGGATACCAAGCCGACTGATAGCGCTGAGTTTTTGTGATGATGACCTAGTTGCCCTGTTGTGGCCCCAAGGACTAGCCCTGAAAATCCCGCCGTCAGCAGAGCGTAGCTTAGAACTTTTCAGCTGCCGATAATTTTTAGGAAGCTCAACTAGGCGGCCCCTCGATCCCAACTACCTATGCTCATTAGCGCTAGCTTAAAACCAACCTAGTGTCAAGGGGCATGGGAGTCCTCCTCTCAAGTGAGGATGATGGCGGCAAGCCAGACCGTTGAGCTTCATTAAAAGGCTTGCGTTGCTTCCCTCGTCTTCACGGGCTCAAGACTCCAATTGCAACTGAGTTAGTAGCTTCCTCAGTACCCATCAGGGTGTTC
The DNA here is from genome assembly GCA_003049395.1 of Pseudohalonectria lignicola. NCBI lineage: Eukaryota > Fungi > Ascomycota > Sordariomycetes > Magnaporthales > Ophioceraceae > Pseudohalonectria > Pseudohalonectria lignicola. Next base: position 159,424 of record PYSP01000038.1, read on the forward strand.
ACAACCTTCACACAACCTCGAGCCACACAGTCATCAAATGTTTAACTTCCACCTCAGTTACAAATGGGTCCGCTGGACGCGCTCCACAGAGCCCCCGCCGGCTCTGCCAGGAGGCGTCGAGCGGATGTTCATCACGACGCCATCGGGGGAGCTTGAGATGCTCTACGCTGCCCCGAGGCCCCAGAACCAAAGAGCGGGCCCCGTGGAGAACAAGACTGTCTCTCCCCTCTACTTCGTCCACGGTGGGATGGGTGGTGCGTGGGTCTGGCTCGAGTACCTCGAGTACTTCGCCTCCAAGGGCATCCCGTGCTACGCCATCTCCCTGCGCGGCCACGGCCAGAGCTGGCACCCTTCGTTCCTGCGCATGGTGTACGGCACCACCAAACGCGCCCTCGCGGATGACCTCGTCGCTGGCGCGAAGTGGGTGCAGCAGCGAGAGGGCGCGGAGGTGGTGCTCGTGGGCCACTCCAGCGGAGGGGGCCTCAGCCAGTTCGTCCTCTCGGAGGGCGACCTCCGGGCCAAGGGGCTGGCGCTTGTTGCTGCCGTTCCTGGATTTGGATCGTGAGTCTGGTTTCACAAGGGCCCAGATGTTCTTTCCTCTTTTTCGCTGACTTTTTCCCCCTGGGGGTGCCCCTCTTTTAGCATGAGCGTCTACATAAATTGGTGGCTCATGGATCCATTGTTCAACATTCGGATGCTCTTCCACGGGTGGCACCCCAACTCACCCCTCTCCCACCCCGCCCTGACCAAGGCGGCCTTCTTCAGCGCAGGGGTGTCCGGCTCGTACCTCCTGAAGTTCCAGCGGCAGATCAACGCCTACGAGAGCTTCCTCTGGCCCCTGGGGATGATGAAGCCGTTCGTCAACGTGGCCAGCCTCGTGCAGCACCTCGGTGGCTGGGGGTCCGGGCAGAGGATCCTGGTCCTGGGCGGGGGCGCCGACAAGCTCATGACGGTCCCCGTCATGCAGAAGCTGGCGGGCACGTACCGTGACTGCGTCGGCCGCCTGGTGCGGGCGAAGAAGGTCGACGCGGGAAAAGATTCGGCCGCGGAGGTGCTGCGGTCCCTGGATGGGCCCGGCGGGCTCGACACCGTCTGCATGGGCGTGCGGTTCTGCATCGTCCCGGGCGCAGGCCACCACCTGCAGAACGATGTCCAGTGGGAGACGGGCGCGGCCAAGCTGCTTGATTTTTACACTCAGCTGTGATGGTGTGTGCGCTGATTCGGGTGTTATCTCTGCTTTAAGGAGAATCGGGTTGTATTCTCTTACTGTAAATTTTGCCCGGCAACCCAGCCTCTGCAGGACGTCTTAATTGATATCCAACCCACAATGACTGCTGGATGACTTCTTTTTTATTTTTCCCGCCCCATGGCTGACCCCCGACGACCCCGCCTTCCATGGAGGTTATCTAAGAGACTACCTAGGTACACATGTATATGCCTACCCAGTCTCGTCATTTTTGTTATTTTTGATGGTTTTCCTTTAGTTTGCACTGTTCATGGTGACCTAAGAAGCTTGAGGTTATCGCGGTGGCTGTAACTTAACTTTTAGGGACTTGGTAAAGAAAACTTCACGTTTCCTTAAAGTTCACCCCGTTATGAGGCCTCGTCCTGTTATAAGCCCAATGGGTATCACCTTTCACGCAGCCCTTGCTCTCTGGCGGTCCTCCCAGCTTCACATTTGGTATCTCGTCATCCTTCGTTGCCAGCCTCCGCGTCCCGCCTGTGTCCTCGCACGTCACCGAAGACTCTCCCTGATCCTACCGACCGCTATCACGCCCTAATGCGCCTGTCGGTCGTCCTCGTCGCCAGCGCCTGCTGGCCCTTCGCCGCTGGGTTCAAGGTACCACCGGGCACCGCAGATGGCCTGTACATGGTACATGCCAACGAGGCCGGGGACGACATCCATATCAAGCTCGGTGAACCCGGCAGCGAAACTTCCAATCCCAATGTCGACAGTGGCCATTCGAACAACCAGCGTGGTGATTGGAGGTTCTGGCCAGGCCCTTACGTCCCTGTAATCCAGCATTTTGGCATCTACAAGTGCGACTCCTCCATCACAAGCTTTGCAGACGCGATGTATGCGGTGGAGGCCCTCAAAGATCAGTGTGCGAACAACGGAAGAGCCCTGTTTGTCGAACCTCGGCATCACCTCTACTCAGTCGTTAACTTTACGGTGGCCTTTTGTAAGCTGATGACACCCGATCCGGAAATAGTCCAATCCCCGTCCCTTAGCCTGAGATCCAAAAGCTGACGTCTTATTCATCGCAGTCTGCAACCACAGCTATGACCGTAATTTCCATGTTCACTGCCACGAGAGCGATGTCGAATGGGTGAAAAGGAGGCTGCTTAACAGGTGTAATGGGGGATGGAACCCTTCGGAAAAGGGCTTCAGGTGCGGCTGGATGACCCAAAAGACTATAATGCAGGTGCCCAAGTTTGATATCGGCGTCCACCTAGTCGACGAAAGAAGGGAGTTCTGTGGTGAGAAGCACCGCTGATTCGGGGCAACGGTGGATTGGGTGAGATTGGGAAACCAAACGTTCAACCATGTATGAAATTGTGGTAGGCAGCGTCGACAACATGTCCCCTGTGCCATACGCGAGCCAACTGGCTTGGTGTGTTGGCCCCTTGCACCCCCCCTGCTTCGTTACACGTCCTTCTTCTAGCATCGGCTCACAACGCCGCCACAGATCACCGCGGAGCGGCTCTACGCAGTTCTATGATTAGTGTATGACAAGATGTGCATGCCATTCAGACTGTCCTGGGCATCTTGGAATGAAAAGCCAGCCATCCCAGTGGAGCTTCCTCTCGCTGCATGTCATCATATGACCCAATGTGGCGTATGAATTCAAACCCAAAATCCGAAGAAGGAGCACCGGCAGAATTAAGAGCAACCCTAGTTCAAGTCTCAGAATTAGTACCAGGTCAGGAGATGGGACAAACCCTCCAAACCAGTGGTTCCGTGAAAGCTACCCAATATCTTTCTTGACAGAGTCATGCTCTTGATTTTGAAGTCAGTTCGACAGTGGCATAGGCACGGATATCGTGTAAGAAACCAAACAAGGCAAAAGGAGAAGGGACCAGTTAGAGAGTGAGAGAGAGATCGGGTTCGGAGCCTCGGATTCACCTCACGTGCCAACACGAGGTCATGACACCATCTGAGCATCGAAAGAAGTCATCGTGTTTCTCCATATAAATATACAGGCCGGAAATACGGAAACCGAGATGTCAAGAATCCTTTGAAGCAAATTTCATACACAAGTCAATCTTGTCCAGAGAGGTCCGCTGATAATGATAATGGGGATAACCATGATAATTGTGTGCGAGGACCGTCATTCCTTCCCAGAAATTTTGCGCAAAACTCCCAGCAGCAGAACCTTCGCTCTCGAAAATTTTGAGCCCCGAGAGCTCCTTCGCTTAGAACAAGTGCGGGCCGAGCCTGATGGCGACCGACTTGTTCTGGGTGTAGTTAGCCAGCGCAGCCTCGCCCAGCTCGCGGCCAATGCCCGACTCCTTGTAACCTCCGAAGGGAAGCTGGTGGTGAAGCCTGTTAGGGGTGGGGGCAGGGAAGGTTAGTTTTTCTGTTTCCCATTCTCAAGGAGACGCGAAAGGGAGTTTGTTGAGACGTACATGTTATAGCAGTTGACCCAGACGGTCCCGGCGTGCAGGCTATTGCTGACGCGGATGGCCGTGTTCAGGTCCTTGGTGTGGACAGCGGCGGCCAGGCCGTAGGTGGAGTCGTTGCCCAGGGCGATGACCTCGTCCTCGTCCTTAAACTTGGCGATGGCGCAGACGGGGCCGAAGATCTCCTCCTGCATGATCTTCATGTCCGGGCGGACATTGGTGAAGATGGTGGGCTGGATGAAGTAGCCCTTGTCGCCGTGGCGCTCGCCGCCCGTCTCGACCGTGGCGCCTTCCTCCTTGCCTGCCTTGATGTAGCTCATAATGCGGTCGTACTGCAGCTGGCTGACCTGGGGACCCTGGAAGGTGTCCTCCTGGAACGGATCGCCGACCGTGTTCTTCTCCGCGCGCGCCTTAAAGGCGGCGACGAACTTGTCGTAGATGCCCTCTTGGACGTATACGCGCGAGCCGGCACAGCAACACTGGCCGTGGTTGTAGTAGATGCCGAAGTTGACCCAGCTGATGGCCTGCTCGATGTCGGCGTCGTTGAAGATAATGTTGGGCGACTTGCCACCGAGCTCCAGCGTCACCTTCTTCAGGTTCGACGAAGCCGCAGCCTTCATGATCTGCCTGCCCACCACAGTCGAGCCGGTGAAGGCGACCTTGTCGATGTTCATGTGGGACGAGATGGCGGCGCCGGCGACCTTGCCGAAGCCCGAGATGATATTGAGGACACCAGGGGGGAAGCCGGCCTCCTTGACGAACTGGGCGAAGACCAAGGCTGACAGCGGGGTCTGCTCAGCCGTCTTCAAGACGATGCAGTTGCCCGTGGCCAGGGCCGGTCCGATCTTCCACGCTAGCATGAGGAGAGGAAAGTTCCAGGGGATGATTTGGCCGCAGACACCAATCTGTGGTCGAGAGCGATTACGAGTCAGTACAATGAAGCCAAGGGAGCTGAATAGTGAGATGAAAACTAAGGTGGGGGGGACAGGGGAAACTCACAGGCTCTTGCCTCGTGTAGTGGAACATATCCGGGGCAATATCGATCGTCTTGCCCTCAATCTTGTCCGCCCATCCGCCGTAGTACCTCAGGCAGCCAACAACCGCACCGACGTCACCCCTCGCCATGGAGATGGACTTGCCATTGTCCAGTGACTCGACCGCGGCAAGGAGCTCTGCGTTCTTCTCGGCAATCTCAGCCAGCTTGATCAGGTAGATGCTTCGCTGCTGCGGCGTGGTTTCCCTCCAGCTGCCCTCGAAGGCCTTGCGAGCCGCCTTGACAGCGATGTCGACATCCTTCTCGGTAGCCTCGCTGACGGAGCAGATCACCTCCTCGGTGGTGGGGTTGACGACCTCGAACGTCTTCTTGTCAACGCCCTCGACCCATTCGTTGTTGATAAACCTAGTCAGGAACGTAAGGTATTGCGTGTTAGTCTAACACTCTGACTTGATGGCTTGATGGGAGTCCAGTGCGCCTGGAAGGCACAGAGCGTTGGACGGGGGGGCCACGAGAGGCGGACCTAGGTCTCTAGGACTCTAGGAGGTGGGCGCTGATGAGCTGGGGAACGGAGGAGCTCGATGTTTCACGTACAGGCCGGTGGGCTGCTTGAAGGCGCCCGTAATTGGGGTCTTGAGCTCAGCGAAGAGGTTGGCCATCTTGCTCACGGCCTAGGTACCGACGTTGAATTATTGGAAGAAGACTGGGAGGAGAAGGTGCAGAGCCGAGGTGAAAAGCGCGTTCCGAGGTAGGTCGGTTAAATTGGCTTCTTAGCGATTGGGAGTGCGACAGTCGAGTTCACGAAGGAAATCAGTCTCAAAATTGGTCGGCTGAGAGAGGTGGGAGGGCTGCGGTTTATAACAAAGCCTGTGCGGGGTTTGCACCACGACGGGATGGCGATGATACGGAAGGGGCAACGGACGTGCTGAGCAGAAGGCAACACTACCCTGTCACCACAACCTACCTTGACTCCACGTTGTACAGACAAGAATGTGTGAATCAACCACGCGCGGGGAGATGAATAATACGAACGAGCCCGGCCTTGTCGCTCGGGTCGTCATTGATCCCCACAGCTTCCCCAAGCGGGGTTCCATCGCAACACCCTCACTGGTTGCCCTCGCCTCCTCGTCTCCAAACTGTCTCCAGAATGTCTCCAGCAAGCCTCCCAAACGGTCTTCGTCAATTACGCAGTACCTTGACGACCTGGGCGGCCTTGAGGGCTCCTCATGTTGGAGGTGTAGGATCCATACGTCCTTCTATGATGATGTGTCTAAAATCTTTGTCCAGTGAGCAGCTCCGAGCTCCACGTCTACGCCAGAAGGGTTCGTGAGAGGCGAAGCTGCGTCAAGTTGGTCCGATCGCCCTAAGGCCACTTCTTCTGGTGAGAAGACCCCGGTTCGGGCTTTGCCTTCCCCGCACTTCCTTGCCTTCCATTGGCACACTTCCCGTGCTATATGGAGAGCCGCGAGGAGTAGCATGATCACATAGCTACCTGACCTACCACCCTACCTAAACTCCTCAATGATCCCCCCCACGCAGTGCGTGTCGCAGATCTGCCCTTCACGGCATTGCAATGCGAGAAAAGCTTAGGAGGAGTCGAGCTTCCGCGAGCCCCCCTTGCCGTGTTTGCCCTCTCTGTCTATTTTTCTATCCCGTCCTGCGGTCGGGCGAGCCCACTCTCCAGCCGTCCGGCGTATCCAAAGTCTCCTAACTACAGATCCGCAAGCCCGTTATTAGCCCATCTGGATTAACGTTGAACTCTAAAAATCTCCGCTCTTAAAGATCTGATCTGAGAGCAGGAATCCTTGTCGAGTGGCACCTTACTCCTCCTCCAGCTCACACTACCTCGGGATTCTCTACTTGGTGGGAAGGTCATCAACTCGCTGCCAACCTCGCGTGTTCCTATCCTGGAGCTCCCTCGCAAAGCTCTTCAGGTGTCAGTGGTTTCGGCGGCGGTGCCTTGGAGGGGCCGGGTGGCGTCGGCGATAGTTTGAATAGGAGGGGAAGGCCAGTTACCCCGCACTTCCGTTGCGGGATCGGACTCCACTTCACATATGATCGATCAATGGATGGCAATTCCCGTGCAAGCTACGTCTCGAATTTGAGTTTGTGAGGACTGCAAGGAGAGGCAAAGCGCGGGCGTCTTCGAGCCCATTCACGGCCACCATACAACACAGATACTTCGCCCGTCTTTTATTTCTTGGGCGTAAGAGTCGCCACAATCGTTTGTACACTGCATGGTACTCCATTATTGCCTACGTTATTAGGTGACGCGCGGTTGCGCGTTAAAATACCGACGGATGTTCAGGAGAAGAAATGGAGCAAAGCTCGGCTTAATGGCCAGCGAACCTGTAAAGAGGGTTGCCAAGTAGACAAGGGAGGCGGGCAACGCAGCAAAAGTTCTAGTCTGGTGGGGTGGATACCTACTACTAGGCAGTACCTAGTGTAACACGTCTTTGCCCTCTTTGCTCCCATCCAAGCCTGGTTGCCCTAGACTCTAACATGGTGACAGTGTGAAAAACCCAACACCCCTAGACTTTGTTCCGGTCCACCACCTCCGCCGACGGCTGACCCGTTGGGTTTCGGCCCTCCGGAATCCTTCCCTTCTCCCGAAAACAAGGGGCCGAGCGAGCCGAACAGGTGAGCAAACGGACGCACCTTTGGCCCCCTGTTATCTGAGGCTGCAAAGGCTCCAACGGGCAACGGCTCGCACGGCTCCCACCCCGCCAACCTGCGACAACCAGCCCGCCGGGCAGTTCGCAGATGATATGACAAGGACTCGGTCTTGAAGTACACTAGGTGACCACATTGCTACCTTGTCTTGCATCCACTCATGCAGCTGCGAAGCGTAAACGAAGCTGTTCGGTAACGAGTTAAGTGCTGGAAGGCTGGACAGCTGGATGTTCTCGGTCGATCGGACGACACGCGCAGGTCGTCTAGAAATGGAAGGTCAGGGGCTGATCAGGGGCTGCAGTAGCGGGACAGCCCTGCCAACTGCCATGACTGACCGTGACCTGGTTTGCAGGCCTCGAGACGAGGGTAGCTGCTTCCTGGACGGCCAGCCTTCTCAGCAGACCCGTAAGTCAGACCGTATCGCGGGTCTTCAGTTTTCTCACCGTTTCCGTTTCCAACCAGAAAGGTGAACTCCGGTGCGGAGGGCGAGTCAAGTGAGTCGTTGATAGCAGTGGACAAGCGGCACTCGAGACAATGGGACATGACTGTTCCGTGATACAAAATTCTATGCTGCAATCTGCCATCCGCTCCCACAAGTTCATCAACACGTGTTCACGTGCGTGTCGGCAGGTGACCTGGAGTGAGGATGTTCCTCCCGAACCCAGGCAGAGGAAACCATGATGCAAATGACACCAGACGCTTTCCAAGCCCGATTCTAGGTATCCTCAACCCTGGCTTTACAAGGCATTCGGGAATGGAAAGTCAACTTTGTTCGTGAACGAGATGGCAGGTCCGGGCTTCCTCATCTTGACAAATCGGTATCAGGTTGAGACACCACTCCAAACTTGGGGATTATTCTTCAGCTCGTCAAGTATTCTGGAAGGGGCTTCTGCCAGATGATTGAGATTGAGCTCAATCCGCTTCTACGCCATCTGTGACGAAGTCAGGAACTTCGCTGGGAACACTAGGTATATTCCAATGAGCTTCTGTCACGCCAAAGGTTGTTTTTTGTCTGCTTCTTTCCGAAATACAGGGCATTTGCTGTGAATTTAATTTTTCGTGGCGGCAAACAATAACTTGTGCCTGGCCAAGGATTGTGTATCTTTTGGCTGGGGCAGAAAATAAGGGCACCCGGGTCGGATTTTCTCCGCAATTTTTTCCCGACCGCCATGCCAAGGACCGTGACATGGACAGCAGTAACGGCAGCGACAGCCACCCATTGCCCGCCCTCGTAGCAGTCATTCCGCTAGAACAACAATTGTTAAACCTGATAAATCAGATGAGCTTGGATGATTTTGGGGTTCAATCGGCATTCTCGTCATGACAGAGCCGACGCCGGGCCTTGCGCCCGTGGGGCAAGCCCTCGCCACCCATCAACTCATGAGCGGTAGGATCTTCCTGAGCATCCTCGATCATCCAAGCCCCAGGATGAGAAACCCTGGATCGCGATCGCAATTGCAATTGCTTCTGCCCTCCGCCGCCGTCGCGTAGTCTGGGGGGGACCAACCTGGGGGGACGGTCGCACAGACTGCTAACCAGTTTGGCTTCAGAGGCCGACATCAAACTCGAACGACCAGAGCCGCAGACGCAGCCCGTCGAAATCAGCCTCGCCGACAGCATCCTCAATGCTCTCAAACGAGCCAGGACACCCGAGCCAGAAGAGACAAGTGGAGATGGGGACGACAAGCGGCAGAAGACTGGGAGCACTGCCCAAGACGCCAGCGTTGCGACGTGGGACATTGGCGCCATGCTAGAGAATGCATTGGGTTCAATCGGTGACCAATTGAAGGTTGTTACGCCGCTGGCGCCAACGACCGGCCTCCTGGCTGGTGCCGCCTCGGAGCCGGGCCCTTCCGCGATGGCTCCAGCAACCTCGGTGGTCTCGGCCGCTCCAAGAGCACAGACAGCACCGGACTCGACCCTCGGCGCAAAGCCCGAACAGAAGAAGATGAAGTTCTTCCTGAGCCCGACATATATCGTGCGCTCCATGGGGCTGCCTCTTCTGGGGACACTGGCGGTCCAAGTGCTGTTGGCGCTATCCGAGCGGTCGCGCACCGAGACCGTGGCTGCCATCCGCAGTTCCGAGTCGGAGATGGGAAAGGCGTACAAAGGCCTGAGCGCCACCTTCAAGCAGGCACGGAAGATGTTTTCAGACTCCTCGTCCATGCTACACCCGGACGAGCTGGAGATCAAAGAGCTGGGGGATATGGAGACGATACAGATGGCCAACCTGGCGACCATCTGCTCCTCTGTTTTCGAGTCGGATGAGGCATCCTTGGTGGAGGCGCACGAGGGCTTCCTGAGGACATTCCTCCCGGAGTATGGACCTCTGACAGACGACTTGACAGGACTATTCCTAGGCTTCAAGACGCAAGGGTTTCTGAGGGAATGTCCAGAGGACGTCGATGAGTTGCGGATGAAGGAGATTCTGGAAGGTTTCTTCCCGACCGACCCAGAGGCCGCCTTGAAGCAGCTTCACCCGGACCTACCGCTGTCGCAAACAGAGAAGGTCTTCATCAATGCTTCCAAGACGAGGAGAGAGGCGCTCGCGAGCGAGACAAGGAACACAATGAAAAGAAGTACGTGGCCTCTTCCCTCCTTATGCTCCTTGACCCCCCCTTTACCCCTTTTTGTCTACCTTCTTCTTTCTCAGTCCCTCTCCCCAGCCGCCTCCTGACCTGCTATAGAACTCCTCACCATACAATACCCCTGGGAAGGGTTTATGGATGATCTGAACAAGTACCTCCAAGACAACATGGAGGCCCTGTTGCGTTACGCGGAGAGCCAGGGCATCGAGATTCCCGTGGACGAGGAGCCGGTGACAGAAATGCAAATCGATGCTGCCCCTGACCTTGACATATCGGCCTTACGGGCGGCCATGGTGTCATCGTATGGGACAAGCACTAAAGGGGCTGTGGCGGCTGGCTCTTCAGATGCGGCGTCCTCGCTCACTGACAGCCTGGGTCTCGGGAAGCTCATTCAAGACTCGCTGGAGAAAGAGAGGCCGAATGATGCGACTGGGGCCACAAATGGCCTGGAAGCGAGGGGCCTGGCTTCCTTGATTGCTGAGAAGTTGGGCGCGAACGTGCCGGGCTCTCCGTATCAGCAGCATCAACCCGGAGCCATAAACAATGGTCAGTGGGCGGTTTTGTCTCATCCCTCCATTAGTTCGTTTGTTCCGCTACGTCGCTCCCACAGCGCTGACACCAGACCGGACTGCAGGAGCCACGTCAAGCCCCTACTTATCTCACCCCCAGCAACATCAACAATACAACCACTCGCCATATGGTTCCGCGTACCAACCCACCATGCCCACCGCACCGCCATCTAGCGGACATGGGCTGGATCTCCCTCCTCACCAAAGCTCACCAACGACGGTACTGTACGAAAGAGCTCGTCAAGCTGCGGTAGCCAAGTCGTCTGCCCACGCACGACGGGAAGGCCTGCATAGCACACGTCGACCCTGGACTCAGGAGGAGGAGCGGGCGCTCATGACGGGACTTGATATGGTCAAGGGCCCTCATTGGAGCCAGATCCTCCAGCTCTTCGGCTCCAACGGCACGATAAGCGACATCCTCAAGGACAGGACACAGGTACAGCTGAAGGATAAGGCGAGGAATCTCAAACTTTTCTTCCTGAAGACCAACTCAGAGATGCCCTACTACCTCCAGTGCGTCACCGGGGAGCTCAAGACAAGGGCGCCGAGCCAGGCTGCGAGGAAAGAGGCGGAGGAAAAGGCAAGAATGACGTCAGAAGAGGAGCAGGCGAGGATACAGGGGATAATCACACTGGCCGGAGGGCTACAGAACAACAAGCCGGCCAGTCCCGCGCCCAGCGCACCAGCATATTCACCCTTGACACCTAGCGGGTCGGTTCATGGGGGTCGCAACGGTAGCCCAACTCCAGCCATGGCCCCGTCTGGGCCGCCAAGGGTAGCTTTACCCGCCCAATCCCAACCAGCTCAACCCATTCAGCCAACCAACCCAGCGAATCATGCGAACTCGGCCGCCCAAAGAGAGTCCCCGATGCCTGCTCCCATTGCGCTAGCTCCAGCTCTGGTTCCAGCTCCAGCTCCAGCTCCAGCGGCCAAGGTCAATGTTGAGGCACCTAACCAGAGCCCTAATCTTAACCTTGCATCACAAACGCAGCCGCAATCTCGACCGCCTCAGGCTCAGTCCTACACATATTCCCAACTACAACAGGCGCAGCCACTCCCGCAACCTCAAGTTCAAACTCAATTTCCACACCAAGTACCGCAGCAAATACCACAGCAATCCGCTACGCAACACCGACCACAACCACAACAGCAGCAGCAGCAGCAGCAACGACCGCAACAGCCACCCTCGGCACCTGCAGTGCAACCTCAAACGCCGCAGCAGCAAACATTGCAACCAGTCAGGCCAGCTCAACCTCCATCCCAGAGCCCTCCTCCTGCACAAGTCCCTCTGTATGTCCGCCCCGGCCAAGCCACGCCCCAGGCAGCTGCTCCGGTTGCTCCCCAGGCTCCGGCCAAAGTCACCCCCCAACATTCGGTTCAGCAAACAGCACCTCAGACGCAACCACCGCAAGCTTCACAACCACGGAATCTGCAACAGCAACAGCCTCCAGAGTCACAAACACTCAAACCGCCACAGGAGCCACACTCCCACCTCAGTGCCACTCAAGCTACGCCACCGCAAGCTTCTCCTCAGGTGTCACCACCCCAGGTTGCGTCACAGATGCCACCTGCGCATCAAGATCCCCCACGGAAGAACCACATGGAGACAACACCGCACCAGCAGCACGAGCATCAGCAGACAGATTCTGGGCCGGATGCCGTGCTCCTGCAGACACTGAAAGCTGCGATCTCTGGGGTTCCGGGCTAAAGCTTGACGAGACGTATAATGATATCATTCCTTTTGGGCCTGTATCATCCCACCCTCTTTGCCATTTTTTTCTATATTCTTCTATATATATTCGTTTTGTTGTCTTCGCTGATTCCAAATCGGGGTGGCGCCTATTTATGTTTGTGCACCGGGAAGGCCCTTAGCCTCATGCCCTTACCGATCTCCCTTCCCGGGGGATACGTTGCGGGTGGACACTTGGCCAATTGTGCTGCTGTGATGGTGTTTTGGTGCTTGCGACCTCAGGTTCACTCCGGGCGAAACGTGTGGACCATACAAAAGGGCGTGCGTGAGCCGAAAAGGGTACTATGGGTGATTTCCCTCTTTATGATCTAGCTGGTTGATCCTATATCCTCTATTTCTTGGGTATGTGGTGTATTCTTTTGTCCATCATTCCCAGTTCTAGCACTCTGGTTGCTAAGAAAGCGAACTTCCGAGGCATAGGGAGTTTTGTTTACTTGCCGAAAAACCATACTACGATACCCTAGCTTTACGGGCTTTTTTCTTAATTTTTTTTCCTAGCGTCCACTTCCTGCTTGGATGATGGCATGGCCAGCAAACGCAAACATGAAAGAAGGTGACGATATACAGACAAACTGGGACGCCCGGGAGTAACTTTGTTTGTTATGGTGAGGGCTTCTTAGGGGGGCAAAAACAAACGGCCCATACTGGTCTTTGGCAGAGCTATTATTCGTATCCGTCATATTTCCCTCTGTCCCAACATAACCGATCCTCTTGCCGCACTATGATGGAAAATGCCCATCATTTCTGTCATCCTCGAACAAGTTAGAACCATCGTAGCTTCATCTGAGGCTCAACAGAGCCCCGACAGTCCGTCCACCTGTCTCCCACACTGTCGAGGAAAACACAGGATGTGCCTTGCCGCTGTATCCATGATTTCTCCCCGGCGTCACACGGGGGCTTTGTATAAGGCATGAGGGAGAGAAGAAAAAGGTCGGCGTGCGGCGGGTGTGCTGCGTTACGCACCAGCACACCTTCCCTCCCTCCGACGGCGGAGAAAAACTAGAGCAAAAACCGATGACAGGCTGTACACCCTCAGTTGACATCTTCTGGTGTCACTCACCGTGTCTATGGTGGTACAGACGGACGAATGGCTACCGGGTTGGCAACACCAAGTCACCCGTCTAACCTGCCTAACCTACTCACCTACCTACCCACCTAGGTAGGTACTTACCAGACGGCCCCTATCTTGCCAACAGCTCTCCCCAGATTTGGGTGGTGTGGGGGTACGATTGGACCGCCGGATCGCGAGGTGTGAGGTTGTCACTCTTATTTCAGCGTGTTTGTGTCACTCTCTTTGGTCCGGAGTGGGACTGAAATCTACAATCGACCTACCCCCTCACACGCAAAGGGTACTCTACCGACACTTCCTCCATTACGCACCTCCTAAGTTGCCCGGTTCTTCGAGTTATTAGTAGGTGGGCTGCTTTTCCAATGGGGGATATGCGGGATCGTCAGGGCGGCAACCCCCGTGCCGGTCACAAACGGTCCGATCCAGGCAACGGGTTCTTGGCTCGTTTGGGCGGCTTGCAATGAGGGGTCGGAATGACATTGTATGTAAAGTCAACTTTCGTCTAGTGGAGGGAGGGGTGGTGTAATGCTGGTGAAGCACTGTACTTTTCTTTCTCCCCATCCATGTTTGCCTCTTCAGTCCTACGGTTGCGGGATCCCCTGATGTGCATGAGTGCGGTGATACAGTGCTGCACACCACGCCACGTCTGGTTGGACTCATCAGTTTGTGCGCCCTTGGTAGAAGTGTTTGAGAGATAGACGTGGAATTATGGCTGAGGGCGGTCTCGTGGCAGGGATACAGCTCTGGATTTTCCCCTTATGCTTTCGCTTTGGGGTTTTTATCGCATTCCAAACGTAAGTAACATCGGCGTGTCTCCCAATCTCTCTGCTGGTTCCAGATTAGAAACCAGGGAGGCCAGATGACATTTCCATTCCTCACTCTGACCAAAGTTGCGAGAGACTAACCGGCAAAGAAGAAAAGAAGAAAAAAGAATGTTCGTCCGACCAAGATGCTGCAGAAAGAAGGACAAGAACTGCCGGTGCGGCGGGGTGGGTTGCGCCGTCTTCCTCGGGCTCGGGGTCGGAGTCGGGGCCGGTGCCGGGGCCGGGGCCGTGGGGCTGTGCGGAAAGAAGGGCCACCGCCGGTGCACGTCGTCTTCGCGGTGCTGCTGCCAGGCGTGCGGGCGGCGGATGAACAAGATCGAGGTCGCGGGACGCAAGATCAAGAGCGACTATTGTTCCGACTGCTTCTGCAAGCGCATCGAGGGGGACAGGGCGTGCCGAAACTCGAGGGTGAGAAGGCCTGGGGAGAGGGTGCCCTGGTGTGCAGAGCGTTAGTATTTTCCCTTCTTCTTTCTTTTTAACCCCTCCTCTTCATCGTCTTCTTTCCTTTCGGTCCCCTTTACAAGTCGTTTAGGCATGTCTGATGAGAACCACGCTGACAGATTGGGGGTCTGAATAGATATCAGGTGTACTGGGCGGGGAGACGGCGGGCATCAGTGCCACTACGACGTTAAGAACCAGAATCCAGACAAGTTCAAGTTCTGCTCGGAGAGGCGTACGTACGAGCCAACCCAAACCCCCTTTTATCCCCTTTAATACCCCCGAACCTGCACACATATTGCGGATTTAACTCAACCAAAAAAATCAAAAAAATCAAAACATGTCGTGTCAACCTCACTGGGCTGCCGGGGATTATCTACCATCTAACCACCTGCCCCATCCCACAGACAACTGCACCGCGCCGGACTGCGACGCGGCCCGCCTGTCGGACTCCCCCTGCTGCGAGGCCCACCGGTGCGCCCGGGCCGGGTGCGACACCCCTCGGCGGGGGGGACCCTTCCAGTACTGCGCGACGCACACTTGCCGGGAGCGCAACTGCACCCTCCCCTGCGCCGCGGGGGAGGGGGTCCCGCCCGCGAGCCCGCTCCGGTTCTGCGAGGCCCACCGGCGCTGCGCCAGGGGCGGCTGCGACCGCGTCTGCCACCGGCGGGACGACGTGGCCTACGGGGTGGCGCCCTACTGCGGGTCGCACTACTGCTGCGCCGAGGGGTGCGAGGCCGAGAGGGCGACTGGCTCGTCCTTCTGCCCGGCGCACCGGTGCTGCGCCGAAGGGTGCGGCAAGGGGAGGGCCGCCCAGCCCAGGCCCGGGGCCGTGGGGGGCAGGTTCTGCGTCGACCACGAGTGCGCGCGGGAGAGTTGCCGCAATGACAGGAGGAACGGCGCCAGCTGGTGCATCGACCACCTCTGCGACCGGAGGGGCTGCAAGAAGGAGTGGACGGCCCTGAGGACTGCGGTCGAGGGCGCGGACGGCAGGGGTGAGGGGAGGTACTGCGAGAGGCACCAGAAGTGCGTCGTCGAGGGCTGCCTGGAGGATCGGGCTGTGGAGGGGGAGGTTGTGCTGGAGAAGTGCAAGACCCGTTGGTGTTTTCTTTTTCTCTTTTCCTCTTTTTTTCTCCTCCTCTCCTCTCCCACTCCTCTCTCTCTCCCTCGTATATTTCAACTCCTGACTGAAAAATCCTCCTCCCCTGCCATTGTCTCCCCACGGCAAAAAAAAACCCCAAAAAAAAAAGACAACTTCACCCCCTGCCACTGGGGCGACCCCTCCGGCGGCACCTGCGGCAAGAAGGCCGTGGCCAACAGCCAGTTCTGCGAGGACCACGCCTGCGGCGGCATCGGCCGGTCCTGCCCGAACCCCCGCCTGCCCAACTTCGCCAGCTGCGCCGGCCATAAGTGCGCCGCCGACGGCTGCATGTCGCTCCGCCAGCAGGTCCACTGCTCCAGCCCCTTCTGCACGGCCCACTCGTGCCGCCACTTCGACCAGACGGGAGGCGGGTGTCCGACCCAGGTCCTGCCGGGCAAGTCCTTCTGCGCCGCCCACTGCTGCGCCGTCAGGGGCTGCGGGAGGGAGGCCAGGCACCCGCCCGCAGCCGCCCAGGCCGGCGCCGGCGCCGGCGGCGGGGGTGGCACCTGCGAGGTACACTACAGCCCCTTTTTCGGGGAGGTTGGCGCTGGCGCTGGTGCTGGCCGTGGGAGGTTTGGCGGCGGTCTTGGGCTCGGGCTCGGGCTCGACCTCGGCCTTGGACCGCCTGCCCCGATGGGTGGCGGCGTCGGACCTGCGCCTGGTGGGTTTGACCGTTTTCACCCCGGAGATCGAGGCGGCGCCCACCTCATCGTAGATCCGGTTGATGATGGCAATCCTCAATGGTGGGCATGGCCTTAGGGGAACTTGGCAAGTCCTTCTCTTAAGTGATGCTTGCACTTTAGCTCGGGTGTCTGTTGGGCTGTCAGTGGCCTTGTAAGCTCTGATCAGCGGATGGGATCGGGTGAATAACGGGGTTATACGACGAGCCTTTGAGGTTAGTTCACTCATGAGACCCCACTGAAAAAGACCTAAACTAATATCTACTAGGGGGGAGATGGGGGATTTAGAATGACAGGTCGGCAATGCAGCATTGGCGGGTTGTAAGACAAGTTGCAAGACATGGGATTTGGATACATCTCTGTGTGGTCTATTTACCGTTCAGAGATATGCACAACCTACCGTCATGCCTCAAATAAGCCGCTTTACACTCATCAGCTATGAAACCTGGGAAAACAAGCCGGTCAAGACCGGAACGGTAGCACGGTGATGCCTCGAATAATAAAGTGAAGTTGTCAGCTAGCTAGCCCACCGCACTAATGCGCAATGTTAGAAAGCGCCCAGAATCCTCCTCGGATCGCGTCTTGGGTTGGTTGATCCTTCTGCCTGGCCGCATAGCTACAGACCGCCTAGCTATAGGTATGAGCTCACCTGGGCCAACTTGATCTAGCTCCATCCACCCAGGTGGAAGGCACTCGTCTCGTCCACTTTGTGATCCATGAGTTCTTCTTCTTCTCCTCCGCCGCTGACCAACCCAAACTGCACATCTATTGATGACGACTCCAAGGAAAGAACAAGCTACCGGGGGTGACCAGACGCCATATAATGAACCGCTGCAGGTCGCTGCGGCATCTAAGGTTCCGTATCAGAATGTTGAGCATATATGCAACACAATGCTCCTGCGGTTCGTCAAGCCGGTGACGGTCACGACGGTGATGGCGGTGGTGGCGGTGACGCCCCTGCCGCGGCTGCCGCTGCTATACCCCTACACCCCTAGCAGCCGCAGCCCGTCCGTCTCGCCCCTGTCTCCTTCTGTCACGGCGCATCCGTCTCGCCGTCTCTTTGGCTCTACCACGCC
This sequence comes from Pseudohalonectria lignicola, assembly GCA_003049395.1. NCBI lineage: Eukaryota > Fungi > Ascomycota > Sordariomycetes > Magnaporthales > Ophioceraceae > Pseudohalonectria > Pseudohalonectria lignicola. The sequence goes on from PYSP01000038.1 coordinate 176,850, forward strand.
AAGGCTGCCTCGCCCAGCAGTAGGCGATGAGCGCCCCGAAGACGATGGCGACCAGGCAGGGGACTAGGATGGAGATGAGCATCTGGGTGCCGGGGTCTGCTTCTCGGGGAAACAAGACAGGCATTGCTCAGAAAATATCATCCAAGGAGGAAGAGAGAGGAATAGGGTTGGTGTATCCCCGTAAATGGCTTTAATTAACATACGGATAGCTGGAGGTATTACTTGGCCATAGAGCCCCCGTGCAATGTCCGGTATACTTGTCTAAACAGATGCCCACAAACCTTCTCGAACTCCGAAGGGAGGAAATATATCACGGAGAGTACATACACGTGATACAACAGACAGACAACACCTGCGTAGGTGATAGTGATGCGCTCCTCACATGAGGCGACGCGCCCGCAGGCCCTCAATAGCCGACCAAACCCCATCTCGACCGCCCGCCCGAGCAAAAGCCCCCGCGAGGAGCCACACAATCACAGCCAGCAGGAAACCAACAGCCATGCCCTCCACCTGCCGGCCGACGCGCCTCCCCCAGGCCCTCGCCTCCCCGACGACGAGCCACCTCCCCTTCTTCCGCCTCCCCGCCCGCAGGCCGGGCAGGCCGTCCAGGCTGTCGGCGTTGTAGGCCGCCTGGAAGTCGAGCGCCATGCCCTTGCCTTCGATCTTGGCCGCCGAGGAGTCGAGCGTGGGGCGGTCCTCGAAGACGGAGAGCTCCCCACCGCCCGCCGCCGCCGCCGCCGCCGGGCCTTCCTCCCCCTCCCC